>JABSTR010002529.1:0-19577 GCA_013339765.2 Haemaphysalis longicornis | reverse complement strand
TCAACATGCGCATTCGAAAGAAAGGTTGCTACTGATGTGAATGCCAAGGTATTTGTAGGTGTTAACTTTTGTGAGCGGAGTATTGCTAATTACATATGGATAAAGAAAACGGGGGTGGCGACTTAGAGAAACTTGCATTAGTTTGCACTTAGGTTAAGCTGCATGGACCAGTCAAAACACCATGCTGAAACGTTGTCCAGATCAGTTTGAAGTTGCAAGCAATCGTTAGTACTAGATATTTCGCGGTAGATAACACAATCGCCTGCAAAAAGCCGAATTGAGGAAAATATGAATAGGAAGGTGTTAATATATATAAGAAAAATTAGTGGGCCCAACACAGAACCTTGTGTTACACCACAAGTTACCACGGAAATGGGTGAGTCGCACTCATTAGCTCTAACAAATTGGGTACGGTTGGTTAGAAAACACGCAATCCATTTAAGAATTTGGGGATCAATGTTAATTTTTCTTAGTGTTGAGAGCAGTAAGCGTTGAGAGACTGTGTCAAAAGCTTTTTTGAAATCTAGAAAAACTCAGTCAATATAGGAACCCCGATCAATGACCGAAAATAGGTCGTTAGTAAACTGCAAGAGTTGTGTTTCGCAAGAGTAGTTTTTCCTAAAAAAATGTTTATAAAAGAATTGTTAGATTCAAGGAATAAAATTAAACTGCAGTAAATAACATGTTCAAGCAGTTTGCATGAAATACTTGTGAGGGTGATCAGATCTGTAGTGGGGTGGGTGACTTGGATTGCTCTGCTTGGGCACTGGTACCACCCTCCCCGCCTTTCAGTCAGGTGGCAATACAGAGCATTCCAGAGACTGCGAAAAAATTGAAGACAAGATTAGTGACGAGTATGTTGCAGTGCATTTTAAAAATTGGGATGTAATTTCATCGATGCCAGGCGAAGTGGGTTTAATATTAAGGTTCTCAATTAATTTGCAAATTCCAACCCAATCGATCGTTATCTGGTCCATGGGGGGCAACGAACTATCACTGGTGTTATGTTCTGCTGATAAAACGTCCTTGGAAAAGGAAAGAGTGAAGTAGTCTTCCAGTACAACACAACAGTCATTTTCTGGCACTACACCCCTTGTTCATCAAGTAGCTTGATCTTTTGGTTGTGGGTCCGTTCACAAATTTCAAAATTTCCGAGGGTTATTCCGTAACAAGGAAGGAAGGGTTAGAGAAGAACGCTTGCTTTGCTTCCTTTAGCGCATGCTTGTACTCGGACGCTGATTTGTGATAAGCTGATCACCTTATGCTGTTGTCAAATTTCAAGGCAGAACGGTACTAGCGATTTTTCTTATTGCGGAGCTTATTAACTGCTGACGTGTACCAAGGGGATCTGAAAGTACAACGAATTGTTTTAAGCGGAATAAATCTGTCGGTTAGCTCTTGTACCTTATTTCTGAATATTTTCCAATTTTTTCTACCGCTCTCAGTGAGAAAGAGTTGAAATAGGTCTCGCAAAAAAGTTCAAGCTGGGAGTTCACAGAATTGAAATCGGCGTTTTTGTAGTCTCTAATTAGTTTAGTGCTTCGCCCATGACGGCAACAATAGAATGATCGCTTAGTCCTGGTAGATGAGTCATGGATGATATCATGGAAGGCTTAGTCGAAAGTACCAGGTCTAACAACTTCGACGAAGAAGGGGTGACGCGCGTGGGTTGTGTTTCCATCTGAGTTAAATTAAGGTCATTGCACAAGTCAAGAAATAACAAGCTTTCAGAGGGTCGGGCCGAGGGCTTGGTGTTGCCATCGCCCCAGATTATATCCGAAAAGTTAAAGTCGCCTAAACAAAAATAGGAGATGACGAAAAGCGTGTGAGAATGCAGTTCAAGACATCATAACTATCACAGTATGTTGACGGTGAACTGGGCGGGCGATAGCAAGCGCATATGATGGTGTCTTTAGAGATAAATGAACGCATGCGCAAACAAGTTCCAGAGAGCTGTTGATTGAAATTGCGTGCTAGTGAAAGTCTGCTGATATTGCGATCAACACGCCCCCGCCCACCCTTTCTCCGCGATCAGATCGGTAAATTTTGTAATGCTTGTCGGAGTGAATGATTTCACTGTCGCGAATTTTACTGGATAACCAAGTCTCTGTGAGTACAACCACATCAGCGGCACAGTCATTTATAACAGAGGATAACTCGTCACGTTTTTTCATTAGGCTATGAATATTCGTAAAAAGAAACGAGATATTATCAGCAGAGGAAGCATATTTATTATCCTCAGATTGCTATAATGATGCGTTTGCACGGGGTGAATGAGGAGGCGTCGCGCTCGTGGAAACAGTGTCCACCGAAAGATTGATTTCACAAAACCTATCTGTTTGTGCGCAGTATACGAACCATTTCTTATCGATTAATAACTTGTTGTAGCGTAACAAATACTGCTCCCCACTGGATTTCCCGAATTCTATTAGTTTTTTACGTGAATGGCGCGTTTCTTTACGGAAGTCTTCTGCTACTGTAACTCCAGAATTTTTTAATTTCTTTCTATTAGCAAGGATGGAATCTTTCAGTTTAGAAGATTGAAACTTGACAACTATTGGCCGACACTTATTAGGAACAAAACTGCCTAATCTATGCGCTCTCGCGATTCCATTTTCAGGAACACTAAGTTCGAAAGTTCATGACAGGAACGTAGAAATACTTTCCTCTGTCTGAGCCCATGTTTCCGTTCTAGAATCTGTCATCCCGTAATATAGTAAATTTTCCCTACGTGATCGGTCTTCACGGTCATTCAGGCGAGAACGCAATTCAGCATTCTCACTGTGGACTGCGTCAGCAACTGCTTGTTGCATTATAGGGCCTGACGAAATGTCTAGTGAGGCGATCTTAGTTTCGACTGCCACAAGCCTAGCTGTGAAGTCTACGACTGTCTTTTCTAGCGTTTCTTGGCTAGATTTGACATCGTCCAAAATTCTCTTCAGCTCATCATCACGGGCATCAACGTGCTGCGTGATTGCTTTCACAGCAGCCGACAGGTCAACAGGTACGTCGCTACTATCGCTATTTGGCCCAGGATGTAATTCAACATCCCCACACAGCAGTAACAGCTTCACAACGTTTACGCAGTTCAGCTGCTTCTCTTCTGTGCCCACTGAAGGTTTCAGCGACATTCCAGCCTCTTAAGTACTGTTCATGAACGGGGGGCGCTGTAGTCGACGGGGGGCTCGCGTGAACTGGTTGAACACGAGGCAATGACGGTGCCGATGGAATAGCGCACATCTGGACAGCCGATGGGCCAATTGCCGCAGAAGGTTCTACTGTTGAAGCGGAAGGGAGCGGGAGGCACCCTTCCGGGAGGCATGCCAAGGTTCCACGCAGCTGGTGCGGCGTTGTCCCGATAAAGGCCGGATCGGTTGCTGTCGAAGCTCCGACATCATTGACGGCGCATGCTCCCAGCAGCAACTGTACAAGAGAAAACGGCTTTAGAAGAGACCGCATTGCTGCTGCTCTTCCGTGCCCACTTAATTTGTGTTTTCAGTAGTCCCAAGGTGTACGTGGCCTTTGCGTTCGTTTGCACATGCAGCCCTAGCAACCGTAGCTGCCTACTCTGTTAACTGGCTCGCCCTCGACAGTGACCGTAATGTCGGGCGGTGGGTTGGTTTTCCGGCGGCCTTTTCTGACTATGAGCAGTTCTGATTTTTGTGGGCTGCAGGTTAGTCCCCCTGCCCTTGCATACTGTTTGGTGGCGTTCGCTGCTTCCTGTAACGCGTCTTGTATTTCTCCATCAGAGCCGCTGGTGGCCCAGATGGTAATATCATCACCGTACAGCACATGTCTGATTCCGGGAATGGCATCTAGAAGGGGGGGTGGCGGCTGTCGGCTCATTGCTAAGTTAAACATCATTGGAGAAAGAACTGAACCATGTGGCGTGCCTTTTCCTGCTAGAGGGATGGTGTCAGCGAATGTTCCCTACCCCTATTGTTGCTGTGCGATCTTTGAGGAATGCTCGTACGTAGTTGTACCTTCTTCTGGCACACTTGGTTCCTGCGAGGTTGTCGAGTATGAGATCGTGGGCCACATTGCCGAAAGCGCCCTTAAGATAAAGCTAGGATGGCTTTCGTTTGTGTGCTGCTAATTCGATGAATAACTTCTTCTTTAATTTGCATTAGTACATCTTGTGTATAACCTCGGTCGAAACCCAAACATTGTGTGCGGCAGTGGCGCGTGTTCGTCTAGGTAAGGTTGCAGTCTGGCTAAGACGATAGACTCAAGTAACTTTCCCACGCACGACGTGAGGGAGATGGGTCGCCGTTGTTTTAGGGACGGTGGTTTTGCCCGGTTTCGGTATCATTGTTATATCGGCGTGGCGCCACACTTGTGGTAGCGTTCCCTCCTGCCAATGGTATTGATAATAGACGGTTAGTTCCTGTATTCACCCGTCGTCGAGATTTTTTAGAAGACGATATTGTATGCCGTCTGCCCCTGGCGCAGTGTTTCTTGTTATGCGGTGGAGTGCCGCTCGGACTTCTTGCTTTGTTATGTCCCTGTCTAATTCCGTGGTCTCCGCGTGTGGATAGTCTTTGTAGGATGGTGTGGCGCCAGCGCCTAAGTAGGTGATCCTTAGCTCCTCGATAATGGCTGCTTCGTCCCCGGCTGTCGGTCTCAGAATCTTTTGAAGAGCTTTGCTGATCGTTGCTTTTGTTTCATTGGAATCAATAAGGGTTCTAAGCAGCGCCCACGTTTTAGCCGTGTCGAGGGATTGCTGCATGCGATCGCAGAAGATTTTCCAATTATTTTCGGTCAGTTCTATTGCGTCATTTTCTGCTTGTGCTGTTATTGCGGCAATTCGCTGCTTGACCTTTCTGTTAGGTTTTTGTCTTTCGCCATCGTTTTTGCAGGCTGTTGCGGGCATCCCAGAGGTGCATCAAGTGCCGGTCTACATACGGGTGCTCCAGGGACGTGTCTATAACTTTGGTTGTCTCGTTTAGGTCTGTTTGGAGCTGACGGACCCATTCCTGAAGAGTTACTCCATTTGTTTCTTCCTCGCCTGGCTCGTGATCACGTTGGAGCTCGCGCAGTTCCCGGAATTCGTCCCAGTCGGTTATTTTTGCTTTCCGCTCTTTGATTTTCGTTCGCGCTGCAATACGTTCAGTTTCTATAATATTATGGTCACTGCCTAGGGTCTCGCCTAGGTTGCGCCATCCCTGGTACCTTAGATATTTGACGAGTGTCAGGTCCGGGCACCTGTCCCGACTGACACTGTTGCCCACCCTTATCGGCTGTGTGGGGTCAGTTAGGATGGTCAAGCCTTGTTGTGCAATCGTTAGAGCTAGCCGCCGGCCCTTTTGGTTTTGTGTCTGATAACCCCATTTAGGGTGGGCTGCATTAAAGTCTCCTAAAATAATTAGCCTTTCCTTTGCTTCCTTTACAGCGTATGTGAAACGTCGGTCAAAAGAGCTTGTCAGTTATTTTGGCGTACTATAGACGTTGAACCCCTTCCTTCTAAATATCCATAGCCCTCCGACGGCCGGCCTAGGGGAGATTGACGGCCCCTTCAAAACAGTTAAACAACGCGCGAGGGGTCTTGCTTTGGTAATAACAGGAGGTTTTAATGCGGAACACACAGCTTGGGGCTATCATAGGGGCAACAAAAAAGGATAACTTTACGATGTCATAGGAGGGAATAGCTTGCAATTGTGCGATGCCCCGGACACTCTGACCCGGACCGGGAATAGTGTCTCTCGAGACACTACCGCAGATTTTACTTTAACACACGCAGTTAAAGATCCAACATAAGAATGTCTCTTCGAAACACAGGGCAGTGACCATTAAATTATTCAATTGGAAATTTCAAACTATCGCACTGAATCACATAAGATCGGCACTGCCCGCATTACTGATTGGCCCAAATTTGCGAATCGGCACCAACCGGTCCCATTCAAAACGTTGAAGAATGGGCAGAGAAAATGTTAGAAATTTTCCAAAAACAAAGGAAAGAATTTCCTCTCACGCAAGATTTCATCGCTGTATATGTACACCTATTTTATCTGTGGGAGGCCCGAAGAGGGCTAACTAAGCGATGGAGAAAGTACAAAACAAATCGAAAAATGCGTGTCATAATAGATAAATTAACGCAATGGCGCCGCTAACCCAGAACTGGATGCCCCATTTATGCTTGCCGGTATAGAAGCCGCCGCAGGAAACCTCACCCGGAACACTACACCTGGAAAGGACAAAATTCCGAAAAAGCTCCTCCGAAATCTCGACTCTGAACCATTAGAAGCCCTTCTAGACTATATAAATAATAATTGCGTAACGGGACAAATCCATCCTTAGTGGAAACATGTCGACGTAACATTGATACCTAAACCTGGAAAGCCGTTAACAACAGGGAACTTGAGACCCATATCGCTTACATCTTGCGTAGGAAAATTATTTGAGCATATGAGCCAAAATCGTCTCTCCCCATTCATTGAAAACCATGACAATTTTCCAAACACTATGTATGGGTTTCGCCCACACCTATCCACTCAGGACGTACTCATTCAAATTAAAGAAGACATTCTTGACCGGCTTCCCTAGAACCATAAGCGCTGCAACCTGGCTCTAGACATAAAAGGTGCTTTCGATAACATCAGTCACCACGCTATCCTTCAGAGCCTTTCATCAATTGGTTGTGGGCAGAGAGTGTACAATTACGTCGCATGTTTCCTCACAAAACGCACCGCGACCGTTGGAACTGGACAATTGCGATCGGCCCTTTTCAAGACAATCGCTCGCGGTACCCCACAGGAGTCGGTCATCTCGCCACTTTTGTTCAACCTTGCCATGAAGGACCTCCCAACATTATTCCAAGATATTCCCCCCTTTGTCACGACATTTCCGCATATGATCTCACCTTTCGGACCCCTACAGGATTCATGGGTGAGCAACAAGAAGCACTTCAAGCCGCTATAGACAAGGTGCAAAGATACCTTCGAGAACGAGGTCTTCAATGTGCCCCAGAGAAATTGGCACTTTTGACACAGGGATGGTACTCCGAAACAAAACAAGTCCACCGTCCCATACCCGGACCTATTCATAAATGAGCAACCCGTCCCAACTGTGCCTCACTTGAGAATTCTTGGACTTCTTGTTCCCAAAAATGGCTCTGGCTACGCACACCCCGAGCGAGCTTTACCAGTATTGGAACATATAGAAGCTGCAGCTGTTTGCAAAAGGCTTGGTCTTTCTACACGACAATATCCTACAGAACTGTCTGTAAAAAAGCTAGCGACAATAGTGTTTGCAACTTCATATTAGCATAACAGCGCAGCCTACATGAAACTTTTCTTCACTTTTTCTGCATTTTGGGGGCAACCGAATGTTTTTAAAGCTGCGTCCTTTGGATAGTGAGAGTGTGCCTTTCATTTAGAGAAAACTACAGAAAAATGCATTACAACATCGCAAACACCGGCTGATTCTCTTAAGTGATTTGCCTGCGGCAGGCAAAAAAAAAAGCGAAAATAAATTACCGCTTTTTCGTAAATTAAAAAAAAGGTAGTGAACAAAAATACACAAATGTTAAACTTCTAACAATCACTGGCAAGAATCAAACACGTCATCAACATAAAGATGCAATCACTGTGCTAGATGACGGCCCAGCACTCACGTTATGCGGAATTAAAAATGTAGCGGCTGTTTCAAGCAAGCAAGCACCGATAATTCAGTCGCCCAAAAATTTGTGGACCGAAATGTCCGTGCACATAAATGCCTGCCCACCCAAATTCCGTACACCGATATCACCGCACACCGATATGTCCGTGCACCAAAATGTCCACACCGAAACCTTCCGCATCGACATGTCCTTGACCCGCTGGAGGAGAACCTGGATGTGCCTGTTGAACGAGCGTGCCCTGCATCTGAGCCAAGAGGAAGCAGCTCATCTTCCTGGCGCTTTGCCTGGCGGCGGGGGTGCTGTTGTGCCAGAGCGCCTGAGCGCCCAGCCCAAATTCGCATCACCTGGCGACGCGCCGATGGTGGGTCCGATTCGTGCCTCGGTCAAATCGGCAGCGGCAGACTTGCCCAACTTGACAGGAGACGGCGCCGCAGAGTCGCCTCTCGTAGGGTGCCTCGATGCCAGCGCCGCCGTACAGGGTGGAGACACCCTTTGAACGGTCCCTTGCCGCCGCTATTGTGTGAAAGTGCTCAACGCGCGGTTCTTTTCGCTCTCTGCGAGAACCAGCAACGCAAAAGAGATGATGTTTGAGCATAGTACGTGGAGATTGTCACGACGGAAAATGGTTGACCGTAGAGGTTCGAGCGAAATTTGCCCACAGCCCACACAACGGCAAGGCGTTCCCGTTCGGTAAGAGAGTAATTTTGTTGAGCTGGTGAGAGCAGGCGGCTGGCGTGGGCAATAACGTAGTCATGGCCGTTTTGGCGTTGAGCCGAGACGGCTGCAATGCCGTGAACCCTAGCGTCAGTTAGTACTTCCGTGGGGGCGGACACGTCGAAGTGAGCTAGAATGGACGAGTTGGGAGGGGAGATACCAGGGTGTTGAAAGCTTCAGCTTCCTCACTGCCCCACAAAAAGACGGTATCTTTTTGAGAAGATCGGTGAGATTGAGGGTGATATCAGCCAGGACTCGGATAGGCTGCGGGACAAAGAGCACAGGCCACAAAACTGCCAACGTGTTTCGATGACCGCAACAGCGAAAAATCGCTAACCACCATGATCTTCTCTGTGTCGGGCTGCACTCTATTAGTGTCGAAAACGAGGCTCGATATTGTTATTTCGCCACTGGCTAATCGACATCTCGGAATTCAGTTGCATGTTCACCTGACGGTTTTCAAAATAGCAAGGATTCGGACAGGAAGTGGAGATAGAGAAAGGATGGAGAACAATAGATAGAAGGAATAATTACGTCATCGAGGTAGCAGAGGCAAGTGCCATCGCGCGAGAGAAGCCTAATATGCGTTCAAAAGTGGCTGGTGCATTTCATAGAGCGAAAGGCATAACTTCGAACTGATATTAGCCGCCTGGAGCGACAAAGGTGGTCTATTCTTGGTCGAGCTCTTTTATTGCAGGCTGCCAGTAACCTGAGCTAAGGTCAAAGGATGAAAAGTACTTGGAACCGTGTAAACAATGCTAGGCATCGTCGATTTGGGGAAGAGGGTAGACGTTTTGGTTACTTGCTCCAGGTGGCGGTAGTCCACGCAGAATGGCGAAGTGCAATCTTTCTTTTTTACGAAAACGACGCGCGAAGCCCAGAGACTGCAGGACGGTTCGACAATGTCCTTGGCAAGCATTTTGTCCACCTCGTTCTGGATCACGCCTCATTCAGTATGAGAAACATGTTACGCGTGCTTAGGGATGGGTAGCGCATTAACTGTATCGATTAGATTGGGGGCCATAGAACTTTGTCACGAGGTTTCTTCACCCTACACTCTAAGAAAAAAGGTAGTCAGTACTGACTCATTTTACAGAGTCATTGGCTTGCTACAGAATTGACTACCTTTGGACTCTTATGGGGAGGGCCACCAGACTCTCTTTCAAACAGAGTCCTGGGACTCTTAGGGAGGGAGTCGTGACGAAGAGTCAAAAGTGAGTCTGCAGGACTCCTGAAAATTAGTCACGGTGACTCCGATATAGTAAACAAAAAGAGTCTGCTTGACTACGTTATGGCCCAGCAGTGAGAGTCGTCCTGACTCTGTTTGGAAAAGAGTCTTGTGACTCTGTTAGACCGAGTCAAAAAAGGGTATGCAGGACTCTGTAAGGGAAGTCACCTCGACTCCTAATTTTCAAATGAAGAGAGTCTTCATGACTACTTTGCGACTAGTAAAAGTAGTCACACAGACTCTCTGTTTGGCTAGAGAGAGCCCGCGTGGCTACTTTGGCTACTACATGACCCCAGCCAAGTCGCCCTGACCTGCTGAAAGGGAATCCCATGACCCCTGAGATAGAGCATGCAGGACTCTGCAGCACCGTCACCGACACTGAAAATCTGCAAAGAAAAAGTCCAGTCGACTATTTTCCGACTCGAGCAAACAGAATCCCTTCAGAGTCGATAGGGTAAAAAAATACCATACAGATACTATTATGACCGTATAAGGACAGCCATGCATACATGCAAGAAACATCAATGCAAAGTACCAACACAACTATTTTATTGAAATAAAGCATACAACCGTTTTAAATTATGCATTGGCTCAATGACTAGAAAAAAATTGATACAAAATAAAAATCACGAGTTTTTGTCTTAGACAACATATAATCGACTATAAGAAACGTGAGAAATACAAGATTCAAAATTATCACCTTAGACAACATTTGTGTCACACAACAAAAACTAGTTACATTGAACGGGACAAGCAACACTGAGTTCACATATACAAAACACAACCCTACAACAGTGATCAGCCATCAGCTGCTGGCTCAATAACTTAACAAAATGATAAGTGAATATAAAAACAAATTTTCTTAAACCACATTTATAGAAAAACATTTACAAGAAATAAAAATCACGAGTTTGTCTTAGACAGCATGTACATGAATAGAAGAAACGTGAAAATACAAGATTCAAAATTATCACCTTAGACAACATTCGTGTCTCAAATAACAAATTGTAACATTGAACGGGTCAAGCAACACTTGAGCTCACATATACAAAACACAACCCTACAACAGTGATCAGCCATCAGCGGCTGGCTCAACAACTTAACAAAATGTTAAGTGAATATGAAAACACAAATTTTCTTAAAACCACATTATAACAAATATTTGAAAATGTCACTTTAGACAACTGAAGTGAAAAAATTCTAGAACAATACAACTCGCAAATTGAAAACAGGACAAAAATATATGTAAGTGAATATGGAAACAAATTTTCTTAAAACCACATTATAACAAATATTTGAAAATGTCACTTTAGACAACTGAAGTGAAAAAATTATAGAACAATACAACTCGCAAATTGAAAACAGGACAATAAAATACACAAAACAGAGTTCGGGAGAGTGTTATTGCTTAATAAAATTGTAATCTTGAACACATTCATATTTAATGCATACAGCTAGGTTCGGCTTTATGATAAGGCCACTTTGACCACTCATACGCAATGCAAATGAACATAAAAAAGGGTGTTAAAAATTATTAATTGATGATTGTTATAATTTTCCTGAGAATATTTTGTTCATTTTAGAACACAGAAATTTACTCGGAGGCTATATGTTGCAACACCCACCACTTGATCTGCTGGCCCTGGACAATGTATTTATTCCCTGGCTGCCCTGCACGAGCTCTCAAGGTAGTGACTACCTTTGTCGCCGGCATTAAGGTGCTCAAGCATGCGCCCTTTCGCACCACCATCAGTTCCTCCAAAACTGTAAAGGTCTGCTTTGCAGACTTCACGTACTGCAGGTTGTATGCCCAGTACATGGCACATACAAGAGCGATTCCTGACGTGAAGTCAAAGACGTTAACGGATACATGTTCGCACACCACCTTAATTGAGTCGGACCCGAGTGGGCTGATTTCCGTGTACAGCAGAGTCGGGTGCGAGTATGCAGTATTTGGGTCCTGTAAAAAAAAAAAGATAAATAATGCTGAAATTTAGTTGCTGTAAAAAAAGTTCTTTATGTGAACAGCTATTAATATGTATAAATTATTACTCTGACTGTATTTACTATGCCACGTGGACTGAAAAAGAAAATACCTGCGATGATAAGTTACAGGGAAAGCTCAGTTATAGTACACCCCC
The DNA here is from genome assembly GCA_013339765.2 of Haemaphysalis longicornis. Lineage (NCBI taxonomy): Eukaryota > Metazoa > Arthropoda > Arachnida > Ixodida > Ixodidae > Haemaphysalis > Haemaphysalis longicornis. The sequence continues at coordinate 7,876 of JABSTR010002529.1, read as the reverse complement.
CGGTTATGCGAAGACCCGCTTCTTATGATTAATCATTGGGGTCGCAGCAACCTGCCCTTAGAACCTACGCATTAAATACACCGGTTGTATAACGCACAAGTACACGCAGCTAGCTTCATGTGATGCACGACTCGCAACCTGACACCCCTATTGCGGTTAAAAAACCTGCATACTTCCCACCTTTCAGGCCGCTTTTTTGCCACATTTTCCCTTAGGCTGTGGCTAGCGTTCTGTCCAGACGGAACGGAGCACTGCGGGTTATCCTTCCGTCCAGACGGAATACAACTGAGAGCTTAGCGTTCGGTCCAGACGGAGCCGGCGTGAAATTTGTACAGTTCCGTCCAGACGAAAGCAAAACCGGCTGATTAGACGCAATATTGAGTGTTCATATTTGGTGTAGTGGTTGCGCCTCGGATAATGGCACAATCGTACCGGGTTAGATTCTCCTGGGACATGCTTTTTTTTTTTGCGTGGTTGTGCCAGCGTTTCGTAACAGCTAACTTTGCTCCAAGTCGGTCTAAATTTTGTACTCAACAGAGCCGAGGCCGACGTAGCCATCGCTAGTTACGCTCGATTTCCTGTAATTATTACCAGTGATTAATTAACAGCTAGGGACTCAGGCTAGTCTCAGTGAGTGGTAGCGGTTTGGCCGGGTGGGTAAAAATCAATACCGACTGCTGTCGCTGAAATATTGTGAAGCGGGTCGCGTGTGGCGGCTTGGAGATCCGTTCGGATTGAGCTAGAGTTAGTCCGATCATCTGTGATTACTAATAATGACTAAATATAAACATTGATTCTGGCTAGTCCGTGAGCGGAAGCGGTTTGGCCGGTTGTGTAAAAAGAAAAAAAAAGACTGCTCTCAACGTGAGTTGTGTTTCCTCTGGACGGAACTTTAGTGACCCTTTCCGCCTGGACGGAACTCGACACTTTTCTCTTCGCGTTCCGTCCAGACGGAATGGCAACTGTCACCAAAGTTCTGTCCAGGGGAAACATAACTCGCTTTGAGAGCAGTCTTTTTTATCTTTAACCACCGGCCAAACCGCTTCCGCTCACTGACTAGCCTGAATCACTGTTAATTAATCACTGGTAATAATTAGATTAGATCGGGCGTATCTAGCGATGGCTACGTCGGCCTTGGCTCTGTTGAGTACAAAGTTAAGACCGAACGCTCTCACCACATCAACTGTAAATCGAACCCGGTACGATTGTGCCACTATCCGAGGCGCAACCCCTAAACCAAATATGAATACTCGAGGTCGCGTCTAATCAGCCGGTTTTACTTTCGCCTGGACGGAACTGTACAAATTTCACGCCGGCTCCGTCTGGACGGAACGCTAAGCTCTCAGTTGTATTCCGTCTGGACGGAAGGATAACCCGCAGCGCTCTGTTCCGTCTGGATGGAATTTTAGCACTTGTATATCGTTCCGTCCGGACGGAACGCTAGCCACAGCCTTTCCTTTAACATTGCGCTATCTCCCGGCTTGTCTCTTTGAGGCACCACTCTTTTTCTACTCGTTTCTTTACTGCCCCAGTATGCTCAAGTCATTATCTCAAGCAATCGCGACTGCAGCCGCTCGTGCCTGTTTTTCTGTTCACAATCGGTGAAGGGTGCTCAGAGCCACAAGGTCAATTTTTATTTTTTTCTGGCTGAGCACAAGAAACAAATGCCACAAATGCCACTAACGCTTGGTGATAAGATCAAAATAGCCGAAGAGACCGAAAAAACGCTGAGCTACCGCCGACCCTTCCATCTACATTCGTTGCTTCTTTGTTCACGAGAGAGAGAGAGAACGCAGTTTAATGGTACTGACGAGGTCTGTCCAGCAGATAGCCTAACATGCTACGTCAGGTGAATAATGACACAAATGAAAAAAAAAAAAAACGACAAGCGGTCTGTAGACAGAGTTCAGTAGTTCAAGGTAAAAATAAAAGAAGTGTTAAAACACACTAGAGAAATGTTCTAACGCACTGGGGAAATGTTCGCTTTCAATTTTAGCAGAGTTCAGGCAACCGCGGAGCGACTACACGTGGTCATGAGATCACTAGGTCAGGTTAAAAATAAAAGAAGGGGTAAACACGCAATGGCTGAAGGTTCACTTTGAATTTGAGCACAGTTCAGGAAACTGCGGAGCGACCACGAGCAATCATAACACTTTGACAGCCAACCTAGTAGTCACGGTGATCACAGCCCCGAAATGTTCACTGGGACACCACTAAGAGTTTGAGAGCGCAAAGGTGACGGTCACGGTCCTGTAGCACATGTCGAATCAATGCTCGGCACTGTTAAAGTCTGTGAACTAGGCCTGAACTGCGAAGGAAGCTTAGGAAGGCCCTCGTCGCACGTGAAGCCATCTTTGCGCATGACCAGGGGCCAAGCACATCATTCAACGTAAGACACGATGTGGGTAGCCTGCCCAAAGTCACTGTCAAGGAGCGTCTTGGTTCGTCATATCGTTTACACACACATACGACATGGTAAATATCTTCGGGACAGTTACAGTCCGGACAGAAGGGTGAGCTGGTCTGCTGAAGCTTGAAACAAAAAAGGCGAGTGTAGGCGACGTTCAGGCGTATGCGGTGTATTACGGCTGCGTCGTGTTTGGTGAGATTAGAGGGCAACTTGAAAGTACATTCTGGGTCGACAGAATAAAGCGGGGTATAGCGACGTGAAGGATCCACCCATATTGAAAGCTGTACCTGCCGCGCAACACGACACGCAAGTGCGGGCCGCATCCTTCCTAGAGAACGGTATTGCCGCAGTAGGCACTTGGCAGTTGTGAGCTTGGGAAGCTGCAGCGTCTGCTGTTGAATTACCCGATACCCCGCAATGTGCCGGTATCCACTGTAGTTCGACGAAATGGCAAGCATTCACGGCTTGGTGATGTAAAAACCGAATGTCCCCGACTAGCTGGTCAGAAGGGAAAGACTGAAGGCATTGAAGGGCCGCGCGGGAATCTGTAAAGATAGCCCATTGGCTGGGTGACTGCGTGGTGATGTATTCAAGAGCAGCACGGATGGCGGCGAGCTCAGTCACTGTTGATGACGTCCTGTGACTGAGTTTTTTGGTTATCGTAGTGCACGACGCAGGTATCCAAACACCAATCGTGGAAGATCCTTCTGTCACTGAGCCATCAGTGTATATATGTTTATGGCCGATGTATTTGCTGTCTAGAAGTTGTAGAGTGTAAAACTTAAGAGCTGGAGCGGGAACATTTGCTCTTCGCGTCACTCCTGGCACGGCTGTGTGAATGCTTATGGGTGGGAGCAACCATAGCGGGTACGAAGGCAGAGATGGGATCTCGTAATGTTGCGGTAAAAGGTCTTGCAGAACTGAAGCAGAAGTCTCAGCCAATGGATGGTGACGTTGCCTCGTGACAAAACGCAAACATGCCCGAAGCAGTTCCTGTTTGCGCAGCGCTACCTGGCGTCAATCGTCTACATTCAATGAACGTTCCCAGGGTTGATGTTGTTTTGGGGACGCCGATACACACCCAGAGTATGCGCGCCTGCATGCTTTCCAAAGCCTTGAGATTTGCAGCTGAGAGGGGAAACAACGCAGGAAGGCTGTAGCGTAAAAGACCTTCGCAGAGAGCGTCCGTAGAGACGAAGAAGGCGAGTAAACTGTGCAGCCACCACTGTTGCTGGAAAGCATTCGGAAGATGTTGAAAAATGACGAGAACTTTTCTTTCAAACTGCGAATGTGGGGTGTCCATGTCACAATCTGTCGAATGTGACGCCGAGAAATTATGATTTGTGACATAGGTATTGGTATCCTCCATTGCCGTGAGCTCGTACCGTGTGACATCACGTTTCGTAAAAGCGATGGCTGCTGATTTTGTTGCCGGAGATTTGGAGTCCACGCACTGCGAGGAATTCTGAGATAGCATCTATTCCCCGCTGAAGCCTCGCACGAAGCACACGCCTATTTCGGCCGGAGCACCATATGCAAATATCATCGGCATATAAGGAAATCGCGATATGAGGTGGCAAACATTTTTCAATGCCGATGAGGGAAATATTAAAAAGCGCTGGGCTGAGTACTCCTCCTTGTGGAACACCACGAGTAACGGTGTGCTTCGATGTGTCGCCATCAGAGGTGGTCATGAAGATGCTTCTGTCGCTAAGGTAATTCGACAGCCAATCGTACATCCGACCACCAATACCCAATGAGTGCATTTGAAAGCGGATAGCGTCATGCGTGACAGAGTCATACGCAGCCTTGATGTCCAAAAACACCGCTACAACGGTGTTACGGAGTGATTTTTCGCTCTTGACACAATTAGCAAGGGCGATTACATTGTCGATACTGCTCCTGCCTTTGCGGAAACCGGACATTTGTGGCGGGTAAATATTTCTAGTACATAGATCCCAATCTAGCCGAAGCAGCACCATTTTTTCCATCAGCTTGAAGAGCAATGGGTCGATACGATTGAATATCTGAGGGATCTTTTCCTGGTTTCAGTATAGGCACAATGCGAGCAATCTTCCAGCTGGGCTGCTGACGACCGGTCCTCCAGGATTGGTTGAAAATGTCCAGGAGAAATCTCTTCCCCTCTTCTCCCAGATGGCTCAGAGCAGTATAAGTTATGCTGTCTGGACCAGAGGAGGCAGACTTGTTAACTGCAGATAAAGCCTTGACGAGTTCCGGTATTGTAAACGGGGCATCCGTAAGGGGCGTGTGATGTGATAGGCGTCCGTTATCCGAAAATGGAAGTGACGGAGGTGACGTTGATGTGGCCGCAATTTTTGCACAGAACATCTCAGCGACGTCTAAGAATGTGGAATTGGTACGTAATGAAACTGCTTAAATGGGTGGAGACATGTCGGTGGTGTGCGAATACTTCTGACGAAGGCTCCATATTCTAGTGAGTGGTTTCCTGGGGTCCAACTTTGAGCAGAAAGATGTCCATTCACGTTTACCCAATTGGCCCATGTGCCGTTGAATGCGCTTCTGCAGTCGTCTGGATTCTGGAATTTCTTCAGGTGCCAGTGTTTTACGCGCTCTTCTTTCTGCTCGCCGGCGTATGGCACGAAGCCTTTCAAACTCTGCGTCGGCGACAGAAAATAACTTGGGTAATATAAAGCCGTCGTGCTCGTTTTGCGCGCATAGCCATCGTGCTTACAAAGTCGTCGTAGGATAACACTGAACTCAGGCCCTCTTGGACTGCTGTGGTAAATACCTCCCAGTTGTGAATCGGACCTCATGTTTTCTATAACTGCCCGGACACCGTCCAGTGTTATGTAGGTAGGGAGGTGGTCGCTGCCGTGGGATTCAATATCCACAGACCAGCTTAATCTGGAAAAGCAGCGTAGAGGAAACGAGGGTGACGTCAAGAGCGCTTGAAACGCCTTTACGGAAAAAAGTTGGTTCTCCGGTATTAAGTACAGTCATGTTGTGCTGATAAGCAATATCTAGCAAGTGCTGCGCTTTAATTGTTGTTCTGCGGCTTCCCCATGACGGATGATGCGCATTGAAATCACCAGAGAGTATATGCAGAGGCGGCGTAGCACGAAGGATACTCTTCACACGGTCGCTATCTAAAGCCTTTCGAGGTGGTATGTAGGCGGCAATGACGGTGAAAGACAGACCTTTGATTTGCACCGTGGCTGCTACGTATTCGTTTTCTGCACTTGGCGTCAAATCATGGTGTACAATGGTGAGGTCATTTCTGAGAGCTAAAAGTGCTCTTGTTGAAGGCACATCAGTTTTGGAACGCAGTAATGTGTATCCTGATAGGCGTACGTCTTCAGATAGACGTGATTCCGAGATTGCGATCACAGGGAAACGGTGCTTGTTTACAAATCTCCGGAAATCTGGTAGTCGAGACTGCAGCCCACCCGCATTCCACTGAAAAATTGTGGCTGCGTTGCGAATTTGTTGCATTGTAGGAGTACTGGCTGGAGACATAACACCTACAGCCACTGAGTGAGGAAGCGAGCCGCAGAGTCTATGAGGGTGATGAGGGCTTCAGCTTCTGGTGAGGAAAACGAGGCCAGGAATGTACGCATGGTCTGTGTCCATAAAGAGAATTAAGGAGCTGAGTTTGCCCAAGCCTTGCTGATTGGAGGTTTCTGACTGACCTCCTCTAACGCATGCACGATGTGGAGATTTTGCAAGACCGGCATTGGAGTCTCTCTGGGAGTGGGAACAGCAGTTTGTTTGCTGTAGGCGAGGTTAGAGCTGCAGGCGGGGATGCAACCGAGGACACATCTGGTGATGTATGCACAGTCATATCTGGCGGGGCAGCCATACTAGCGGCTTCGAGAGGAGGCTGTGGTGGTGTTGGTTCCATGTGGAGTTTCAACGACTACCCGCACTCGCGTACAGGTAAAGGTGGGAAATCCTTGTCGACATCGACGGGCGTGTATGCATCAGGCGTTGTGATATTCCTCATCGGCGTATCTTTTGTTGTCGTGCCGCAGTGCTGTTGCACAATCGCCTTGGCTGACTTGTAATCAGTTTTTTTAGTCGACTTGACGCGTGAGATATCATTCTCCTTACGGCGTACTGGGCAGTTACGGGATGATGACTCGTGCTGCTTAGCGCAGTTGGCACAGCGAGGATCCTTAACACTGCAAGCAGAACGATCATGGTTAATCTGCACATCTGGCGCAGCGCAAGGAAAATGTACATGCCGCAGCCACGTGGCCGAAACGTTGGTTTTGTGCACTGTCTGGGAGTTTCATTGTATTCGAAGACACGGTACCGTGTGTAGCCTATAATGACGTGTTCCGGCGTAGTTTCAGTAGCGAACACAATCAGCACGCTTTGTGATTTTTGGCCTAATCTTCGGATCGATCGTATAGACACCCTCTCACGCAAAGCGTCAGCAATTTCCGAGTCTGAAAGGTCCGTGACCACACCTCTAATTACACCCATCCCGCAATTTCTGGGGTCGGGCTCGTATGCGTGCACTTGGATCTTGCAATGCTAGTAATCTTTAGCAGAACGCTCCGTGAAAACTGTATTTCGCGTATCAACGGCTAGTAGATTCAATCTGTAATTTGGTCGTACTTGGAGCACACCACCAGGAGCCACGGACTCCAATGCGCTTTTCACGGGAAGGGGATTAAAACGGGTGATGAGTTTTGAAGGGTCTGTTGGTTTTATAATAACAACGAGACCACATTTTACAGCATATGAAGGAAAGTTTCTGTTGGAGACTTTCTGACATTGTGAAGAATTACGGGGGCGCTTTTGCGGGAGGGGGCAAAATTTGTCTGATTCCTCAGAGTCCGAGATGGTATCACCGTCTACTGGTGGGAAAACGGTGCATGCTTCTTCTTGTAGCTGCGGCTTTGCATCAGGTGATGTCGGATTCGAAGATACAGAGGCCATAACTGAGCTTACTTGAGAAGGAGGTAATGGTGGCCCACTTGACTCGGAAATTCGGCTCGTAGGAGCGGAGGCATCCGGTTGCACTGGAAGCCCATGTAGAAGGGAAGCGGCAGCCATTACGGTCTGGGGATCATGTCCTGCTGCTGATGAATGGCTGTGGGGCAGGCTATACAGCGCGAATACTGGCCGCACGCCTGCCACGGGTTGCATATGCGATGCTCGCAGTACCGTCACAGCAGGATTACATCTTGAAAAATGGCTTCGAGACTAAAATATGAGAGCCGACGAAAAAGGCTGACGTGTCTCGTCTTCTTTTTCTTCCTCCTGCCCACGGAGATAGATTATACACTAAAACGAAGGTTTTGTAAAAAATCCTAGGAAGTTTCAAAATGGAAAAACGAAGTTCAGCGTTACAAGCACTGACACTCAATCCTAAAGAAATTCAAGCAACCAAAACCAGGAAAAGTAAAAACAAACAAGCAAGAAGAAGATTTGCATAAAATAAATATAGCAATAAATGACATAAAGGCACTTAGC
>JABSTR010002528.1:0-92386 GCA_013339765.2 Haemaphysalis longicornis | reverse complement strand
AAAGTGATACGCTTTACTTTGCAAGAATGAACGCGCCGTGGAAATGTATCAGCGGGTGAGTGAAAGAAGTCGTCGCGAAGGCGCTCATGGTTGTACAATTTATGAAGAAGGGTTAGGCGAGCATGTTAGCGGCGAAGCGATTATTTTTTCAAGGCAGTGACCCTTTCCTATGGTCAATAATCGGAAAAAATAAAACGAACAGCATTGTTTTGCAGGTATTCAATATCGTGTATAATGTATTCCTGACTTGGATCCCAGATGGCATATGCATATTCAATTTTAGGGCGGATGAGAGTGAGGTATGCTAGTTTTCTCATGTGTGATGCTGCCTGCTTTAGGTTATGTTTTATTACGCCTAGTGTGCGATTGGCAGATGCGAGTGCCTGATTTATATGGTTATGCCATGTTAAACTTGATTGAAAATGCACTTCAAGGTACTTGAAAGTAGGAACTAGCTCCACTGTAGGGTTGTTTAGCAAATGTGTATTTGAAATTCTAGGTGAGGAATGTTTGAATGACATGCACTTTGTTTTAGAAAGGTTAAGAGTCATTAGCCAATCATAACACTATGAGTTTATTGTGTTCATATCAGTCTGAAGAGCCGGGCGGTCAGCATTACTGGAAATGTTACTATATATTACGCAATGCTCGGCAAAGAGCCTTATTCTAGATGTTACGCCATTAGGTAAGCCATTAATATAAACTACAAAGAACAAAGGGCCAATCACACTGCACTGGGGCACCCTAGACGTCACTTGCACGAACGACGAATTTGAGCTGTTAACGGATTCAAACTGAGTTTGAAAGGAAAGAAAATCTGTTATCCATTCAATAACGTTAGTATGAATATTAAAACGTCCTAGATTGAATAGAAGTCGGTGGTGAGGAACACGGTCGAAAGCTTTAAAAAAAAGGGCCCATCTCCCCGCGAGGGGGACTCCAGTAAATGCGTCGCATAGGGGTGGGTGTATTGCGTTAACGTTTAGTGTTTGGGGGTTGGTGGTAGTGAATGCGTTGTATCAGCAGCTTCTTGACGTAGTTTGAATGAGTCAAGGATATAAGGCGCGTTCGTAGCCTTCAATCTGTGTCGGCTTTGTGGCGCAGTGGGTAGAGCACCATGTACCTTGCGTTCCGCCGCAGGGTCGTGGGATCGAAACAGGCGCCAGTAAGTATTATTTTTTTATATAGTGTGGGGGAGGGTGCGGACCTGTTGTTGAGAGCGAGGAGGGTAGCGTGATGCGGGAGAGGAGGAGAGGGGGGAGAGGGCGCGCCTGCGCGCTGAGCTGTTGCGGACGCACGGCGGACGCTACATGTGAGTTAAAGAAATGCTCTGCATTTAAAACACGCGAAGAGCAGCGGAGAGCAGGCGAGGAGGAGTGGGGGAGAGGGCGCACCTGGAACGGGTTGCGGACGCCGAGGCACGCCAACGCCGACAACGCCGGGTGACATCGTGAGTTAAAGAAATGCTCTGCATTTAAAATAAAAAAAATGGCCATCAACCTGATTATGGAGTCAGAGATCAGACGTCATGAGAAAGTTGAAAACAGCGAGTGTGTATCATATGAGTAAAAACCCCATGCGAAAACCGTGCTGATATTTGTAAATAATGTTGCGTTTTTCAAGGTATCGGATGGTTGGGAATGTATGAAATGTTCTAATTGTTTACAAAGCGTCTGTTGTGCGATCGCTGATTTAAAAAATGGGACTACTTTATCAATGCGCCAGTCATCGGGAATTGAACCATGAGATAATGACTGTGAAAAAAGCGCTGTTAAAATTACAGAAATGCTGCACGATGTATTTTTAAGAAGTTTGTTGTTGAATCATAAATTATCGGATGACGAAGAAATTTTTAGTTTGTTGAATAGCAAGTAAGTACTGGCTTCTTCAGTTATTATGGCCATAGGGCTATCTGGTGATATATTAGTTAAAGCAGGCGGGGGAGACGACAGCATCTTCCCGAGTAAACACTGATGAGAAGGCATCGTTTAAAAGCTTTCAAACAACCCGCCGTGGTGGCTCAGCGGCTAAGGCGTTGTGCTGCCACTACATGTGCACGAGTCGGGGGTTCGATCCCGGCCGTGGCGGCCGCTTTCTGATGGAGAAGAAAAGCCAAAAACGCCGGTGTACGAGATCGGCGCCACGTTAAAGATCCCGAGGTGTCAAAATTAATCCGGAGCCTCCACTAGGACGCGCCTCATCGCCTACGCTGCGTCGGCGCGTTAAACCCTACGAATCATCGATAGCTGCGCACACTCAGATTCTGAAATTTTTGCACCATTGGAACCTCTAAGGAAGATATCGGGATTGTATTTTGGTTTAATTACTGGCCAGAATTTTCGGGGGTTATTCAAGCGCATGGAAGACAAGTCATCATTATAAAAATTACGGCAGGTGGTTTTCAGTAGGGACGAGTATCCTGTTTCACATTTTTGCACTTAATCCAGGATGGTGAAAGTCGGTGTTTATCAAATAATCTGCAAAGTGTTTTTTTTTTTCTTTTTATTATTAAGGCATTGAAGCTGTCGGTTAAACCAAGAAGTGTTATTGTTTGTTTTCATGCCTATTGTAGGGACAAATTTGCTTACGAGACTAGTTGAAGCGTATTTCAAAAGAACCCAGTTTCCTTCTACAGTGCGACTTCAGTAATTTTCAAAAAACCGTTCCCTAAAAATGGACAACTCGGAATTAATGGCACCAAAATTTGCTCTGTTATAACAAGCTACTTTCTTATTGACAACTTTTTTAGTCGCTGTATAAATAATCTCTCCGGTGATGACGTTGTGATCAGAAAGCCCATTAGATGACTTGTGTCTGAGCAAATGTGTGGATCATTCGTCGAGATAAGGTCTGATATGTTAGAGGTAGGACCAGCACGCTGCGTGGGCTGGGTGACTGTTTGTGTTAACGTGTGATCAAGACATGTCTGCAGGAATGAATACGCTTCCTTGTCACTTGAAGTAACTGATAGTGATGACCATTTGATATTACGAAACTTAAAATCACCAAAGATATTTAGTGAGCACTTTGAATACCGAGTATACACTTCACTCTAACTACAATTAAACTCGGCAGAAAAAAACATCATTCATATCAGGCGGGTGATAAACGGCACCGACTACACCGTCATTAGTTTTACATTTCAACGAAGCCCATGCGCATTTCAAAAAGGAAGTTATATTTAAAAGAACAAGAATTTACCTATCAGTACACCACCACCTTTGCGATGTTTTCTGTCGCAACGAAAAATGTAAAAAGTTGTACTAGAGACAAAAATATTGACGTCAGAAACAGTATCATTAAGCCAAGTCTGTGTCAAAATATTTAATGACGAGGAACTTGAGTCAGCAGCAAGCGAGTGAGAGCGCAGCAGTTTTTATGGGAAATTACGCTCCTAATATTAGTGTAGCCGGTTCAGGAACGAAAGACTGTTAACTGAGCTCGACAGTCTGCTTCGCCACTGCGTCTAAGCAGGCTTCTTAGGTTGTTAAGACCGTATGAACAAGCGTTGTTGACCCTTCGTACATGCATATGTGTCAGCGTGACAGCTACTAACACAAGTCCAGTTTTTTTCTGGCTCGGGTGAAGCATTCGCCTCCGGAGCGACAGGTTGAGATGCACATATTGCACGATTTGCCGCAGGTGCATAGGCCCATACATAAACAGTGTCATTCACCATCAGCTGGTTGAACACGAGGCGCACGATACCGGTCACCTTGTTTTTTTATCGCTCGCGAAAACGATGTTTTTCACGCGCAGCCGCAGAAAAATCGCATTGAATACTAAACGTTTTGTTGCCAACATTGCCACCCATTCTTGCAGCTGGCTCGAAGATACGCCGTATTCCACAAGTTCTGGTGAGATGCTGTTAGAATCAGCGCTCCATTGACATTCATGTAGCACGAGTGCCACTCTAATCCAGCCCGGAAGCAGGAGCCCTAAGATGACCTGCGACAGCGTCTGTACAAACGTAAAGGGTGAGCGTGGCGTGCCGAGTGCAGTAGCGCGGCCCCCGCAATTAATTGGGATATCTGGGAAATAATTCAAAATTGTATTTTGAGCAGAAACACCTGTTTTGCCTGTTTTCGTAATGTTTATGATCACATGAGCCGGCGAACAAAAAAATGAGCTTCGTAGTGCGCCTATTTATAAATATACAACCTTCGGAATAAAACTAGGCCCTCCGGTTTTTCAGCCTCAAAGTCGTAGTTTTGTCTTTACCGGATCTTCTTCTTCTTTTTAGATTCCATCTTCCGCCACAGCGCCAAAACGCCACAACGGCGATGTCCATCACAATAGGCATCTTTATATTTTCCCGAAAACTAGCTGTTTTGGTTTCGTTTTCTAAGAAATGTCTGAACATTTATGCGGCAGCATCAACTCACACCTCTAGGGCCAAAAGGGTTCATCTTTCAGTTTCTGTTTTTATGGGCAACTGATAATTTATCACAATCAAAGAGTTACCTTTTTTTTCAGGGGGTGAAAATTTCTTAGACGGCAAGGAAGTTGATGGTGCACATTCACAAAGTAACATCATCGTCGCCGTCGTCGTCGACCGTGACTCAGCCGTGAGAAGTAGATGAAGAACTAACAACAGCCATGGAATTCAGTGCGCTTCCAGAGGAGCTCATCTTCAAAGTATTTTCTTATCTCTTGCACCGTTCTCTGCTAGCTGCCTCACAAGTCTCCAAAAAATGGAAAAAGGTGGCTTTCGACCCTTTGCTATGGACAGAGATCACAATCGACGCAAGTATTGAGAGCCCCACGATGCATGTTGGAGCGATCCTCCGACGGGCAACCATGCTTCGGAGGCTTGACATCTCAAGAAGTTCCCTCAACCTAGGCGAAGTGGCGTCCGCGACTCCTTCTTTCCGGCATCTAAATGAGCTGGCCATCCACAGCAGTATGCTGTCGCATCCGGCTGTGCCGCAGATCCTGCAGAGCTGTGAGTCCCTTACATCACTTGTGCTTCGTGGGCGATGCGCCCTCTCGGAAGAAAACATCCAAGTCCTGGAGAACCTGCCTGGTCTGAAATCTCTGGACGTGTCCGAAGAAGTGAGAATGTGCGATGAAATTATTCGACGCATATGCTTAAGCTGTCCGCGTCTGGAGGAACTGAAGGTAAACACGAAGTCTGTACGTGTTTCTGGGGCCTGGAGTTCTTTCCTTGCGCCTCAAGCGCCTCTCCGTGACCACTTCCCTTACAAATGCACTGCTATCGTGCTCCCGCTACTGCCCGAATCTCGAGTCACTTGAGATCGAAGACGTGGTCAACGTGAACAGAATCAGCGTATCCCAAGCTCTCCAAGGGTTCCCGAAGCTAAAAAGCGTGGCAGTGAGCGGTTACCCTGGCACCGGCTGGTTCAACCCCAATTTTCTTTCTCCAATGCCACTAGAATGCATCGATACTCCCGGGCTTGCCATTAAAAAAGAGCAACTTGATTTTCTGAAGCAAAGCTGCCGGGAGTATCTCCGTAAACTCAGGTTTCACGCCTGTCCAGACAGATGTTTCGAACTGAGGGCGCTGTCTTCCTTCACCAACCTGGAGAGCATTAGCGTCAGCGGCTTGAGTGGCAGCGACATCGTCCTTTCAGAGCTGTGCACCTTCCCCAATTTGGTTCGCGCTAAGCTTGTTGTCGAGGGAGAGATTACTCGGGCAGTGGAACAGCTGGCGTCCATCGTGGATATTCACGACACATCGAGGTGGGGCGGCACGCGATTGGTGGTGAACCTGATCTGTGCACCCGAAGCTGTCCAGGAGGAAATTACTCAGGCGGTCCGTCACTTCAAAGAGTTCCTGTCCCAGTCCACACGTCTGTGCGAGCCTCATATTCGTCGCCTTGAAGAACAGTGCAGCCGTTCTGGGAATGTCGGCTGGTCAGCGCTGAATACGTCGTTTCCAGCTAGAAGTCGTACGTTGAAATACCTTGTGCTGGAACTCATTGGTGACATGAAATATGCGAGTGGTGACGGCAACTGGATGAGTTAGGTCCCTGAGTAAAATCGGCTGCCGCAACGACACTACTTGTTAGAAATTTTGTAGCTGCCAAAGTACCCTGTCAAATTCACATTTTGATTCAAAAACCTGCCATAGACTTTGGTTATCGGGACAATTACCAGCACAAGTGACTTCCTTAGCGGTTTTTTTTTTTCAGTTTCTGTGGGTTTCTTTACCGCTCGGAACTTTTTGTGAATAAACAGCCTTCCTGAGACACGTTCTTCAAGTGATGATTTCAATGCGTTTGTCGAGACCAAAAGGTGACAAATATTCTCGAGACGCCTAAGCCTACTTATGTGATTTTGAGGCGAAAGCCTTCCCTATAGTATTCTGACTGGTGCATTTTGTATACACTGCCACACATTGACAGAGCAGCCAGGCTATTTTACTGTCCATGTGCCATCTTTATGCACATTATTTCGTCCATATTTATCTTCATTCACCTTAACTTATTCCCTCTCAATTCACCCTCAACTACAATACCCCATCTTAGCCCCGTAGTACCACCGTAATCAACCGTGATCTACTTCAATTTCTCTAATCCACCTTAATTTATTATATTTCTTTTTATTCAACCTTCATCAATCTGAACGTACCTTAATCCTTTAGCTCTCCTAATTTATCTTAATCCCGAAATGAATCCACCTTCATCCGTAATGATTATTCTGTTTATATTAGCTCTTTTTGACGATAATCTCAAAAAGCTCCCTCAAAAAGCTCCCTCAAAGCTCCCTTTCATCCTCCATCAGAATTGGAGGATGAAAAGGCTCTTTTACTATATTCAAAGCTATCTGCAATGTTTTCTGCAACCTACATAGCTACATTTTTTGCAAGTACTGTTCGCTTGCGATTTTCAGCGTTCCGCCGGAAATTATACTTGTCATAATTTGGTGGGGTTTTATTCCTACCAGAGTTAAATGGCACCTGCTGCTCCCCACCATCTGTATTTTTGAGGATGATAGTCTTTCTTGGGTTCATTAAACGCGGAAATTTCGGTCTCTCTGTATGTATGTTTGTCTGTCTGTCCCTCGAATCGGCCGCCCGGCCAAAGTATTTGACGCGCCGACGCAACGCAGGCGATGAGGCACGCCGTAGTGGAGGGCTCCAGAAAAATTTTTATCACCTGGGGAACTTTAACGTGCTCCGAAATCTCGTACACACGGGCGCTTTTCTTTCCGTCTCCATCAGAAAGCGGCGGCCGCCGCCGGGTCCGGCCAAAGTTAATGCAGAGGTTGAACGATACGCTTACAGGTAGCATTTTATAAACGTGTTGTTGATTAACGTGTTATGGCTGTGATGATCAGCTCGCATCATACACTCGCGGGTACTATACCCGGTTACAACTTGAGAACGGCAACGATGATGATGATGATTGCTATTGGTTTCCCCTTTGAAGCGGGGTGATGACATGTCATCTTACCAAAAAGGACTAATATAACCATGTTTTACACTCTTGGTTTAATACTAGCGCTAACGGAAGTTGCCACTAGTACTAACGGAAGTTGCCACGGAATACTGACGGAAGTTGCCACTGTGCCTCGTCACCGCAGACGGATGTTATTCCGCGCGGCGCAAGTAGTGCGACGGAAAACAAGCGCTAAATAAAAACACAGGACGACGAGCGCTTGTCCCGTCCACTCCTCGTCCTGTGTTTTTATTTAGCACTTGTTTTCCGTCTGACGATGAACCAACACGCCCAAACCTTTTCCCTTCTGCAAGTAGTGCGTTACTGGGAATATATTGAACGCCGCAAGAGCCGTTTTAGTTATTTTTTGGATTTATAATGCTTATCAACTACTGCAGCGACGACAAAAAAACTGCGTGAGTAAATGCAGGCGATACCACGCATTCATAGCAGTCTCCTTTCAATACGCGCGCGCCCGTTGACATCCGGGTCCGTCGCTTAGGCGGAGTGATACCGTACATGAGCTACTGCCGTTCTTAACTTGTTCCCGAGTATACAAACGTATTGGGGCCCGTAAATGCCACGGATGTGTTAGTCTTCTCTGGTTACAAACTCCTCCACGCTTGCACCACGGGTCAGGTCAGGTTTTTTTTTTTTTTTTTTCACTTTGTCCCCAGAGGAGGCATTCACCTCAATTTTCGTCCACTCGCGGGGAAGGATTTTTTATCTACGCCCTAGCGTTTCGCCATCCCGTCGTCGCCCAAGAGATCGCATTCGCTTCGGCGCTTTCTGGAGAAAAAAACGGTGCCTTGGCTACAGTGTACTAGTACACTGTACCTTGGCCCCCTGAGTGGATTGCCTTGGCTAGCCGAAGCTCCAGGCCGTAATACGCGACACTACTGGCAGCGGAAACCCGATCTAAGGGCGAGCTCCCGCGCAAGCAGGTGCCATGCCCGCTCCTACCCCACTCCCCGTGCGTCGGCAGGAATTCAGGGAAGACAGGTGGCTGACCCCCACGGCGAACGTCCATCGGTATTCTGCAGCCTCTTCGGTTCAGAAATCTCCGTCCAGATTCCGAAATTTATGGGTTTTAAGGAGTTTTTGGTGCACGTACATATCGGTTTTTTATTTTGTTTTTGTTTTGATTTGTTTTTGGACAGAATCTCCAGGTCCTATTTTTTAAGGAGGGCAGCGGTGCTCTTATTGTGATTATTTGTTACGCCTACTTATGAATCCGCATACTTCTCAACAGATTTATCTTGCAAATATTTGTAAAGGATAGTTCCTCAATCCTCTTTCATTGATTTAGTTTTCTCACAAATGTCATTTGAATTGATTATTCAATTACTTAAAGTCATTCTTTTAAATTTTTTTTCTGAGTAGCGAAGTTCTTTGTCACAAAAGTACCGAATGTGAGCTTCAGAGATACCAATGATCCGCGATCCAACGTCGCTCATATTCAGGGACGCTGCTTTGACTTTCATGCTGCTGAAAATATGTGTTACGCACTAAGCGCTCGTCCGCACTGTTAAGCTAAGTAAACACCTGAGCCCACGAAGATAGGTTTAACACTGCAGTTAGAAACAAATTATCAGTCGGAATAGTAGCGCTAAAGTGTTACACTTTGGGTTGTTTACTCACATTCTTCCACGCTATCTGAGTTGCAGGGGCTCATGATAACCTCCAGCATGGCGGCTGCAGTCGGCACTTGTTCTTTTTTTTTTTACACTGTGTATAACGTCGCCCCGTCACCTGCTTCCGAGAACATCATTTTAATGGGTGATATTGTGCGGCGTAAAAAAGTACTGATAATGGGGAGCTGCAGGTAACATTAGCCTCAGATAACATCGCGACCATAGTATGGCAATTATACTCTGCGGCAAAATGCTAAGAATTCCAAATGAGCAGTCTTTGCGAAGATGAATATCTGTATGTATGCTGCAGAAAACATTGCACAGTGCTTTCAACGTCATTACGCAGCATTTCCAACTTTTGATTCACAAACACGATAAACCCGCCGCAGTTCCTGCTCACCACGAATAAGTCGGGACGGAAGCGTGCGGCAAAATACAATAGGTGCCTTCCGTAATGCATTGCTAATACAGTCGAACCTCGTTATAAAAAAGTAGTATCGGGACAGCAAATTAGTTCTTTAAAAACCGATATTCGTTGTAACAGTACAGGTAAAAATCGGTGGTAACGAATCGACACTCTGACTCACGCAAAAAATACTTGACCCTAAACTGCATTTTTTATGCTTCCAACCCACTATAAACAAGATCCCCTTACCTTTCTCCTTGTTGCATTTCAAGCTGAATGAGCCGGAAGATGGGCACGTTAGATCACAACAAAACAAGGTTCACTTGACAAAACAGGCCTGAGTATTTATTTATTTGATGAAGGATGCGATCTTCATCTGGTGGCTACTCACAGCACTGAGCAGGGTGGAGTTTTCCACAATGTTCACGAACAAAAGGGCCTTTATACTTCTGCAGTTTCGGATCCGGAGGGTTTTTGGGTTTTTCCAAGAAGCTTCTCAGCCTCCTGGACAAATATTTTTTTTTGTTATATCCGATATCGCGCGCAGCTCACGGTTTCAGTTTCGTTATAAAAGAATAAGTGTCATTGAAATAAAGCGGGACCCACCAAAGATTGTATTAAGTTCGCTATAGCCGATAATTCGCTGTATCAGTGTTCGTTACGATGAGGTTCGACTGTAACGGCCTAAGTACTTACGCTATGAGAAGAAAGCAACGCACACAAATGCAGAATGCCGAAAAATTGCAACCTCTTAGTCGTTACGTTATAAAGGTACAGGTTCCTTTGCCCGTTCGGTGGCGCTCAATTACGCAGCGGTTGTCGCAGGTTCTGCAAAGTGCAAAAAAGAGAATAGTTACTCTCAGTGATTTTCGAAGAAAAAAACAGATGATAATAAGTCGGCAAAAAATGGGTGAAAAAAAAACCACGGTGACACTGTCAGATTTGTTATATAACATACTGGTGATAATAAGTCGCTAAAAACAAAATAATGAACAATTAGGTTGTCTAAATGCTACAAATCTAAATATCCCAGCTAATATTTAACAAAAAAACAGAGGTTTTTTGGCAAGGCCGCATAACCAACTGCTGGTCTAAAATAACGCAGAATTGCGAACAAGATCAGTAATAAATAGGTACGAATTCCGTGCATGCAACTACCACGTCAACAACGCGCGCAGCCTACAGTGTTCGCCGCAATTCATCTTTGTACCGAAACACCCGTGTCTCGAAACGCCCGTGTCCCGAAACGCCCGTGTCCCGAAGCGCCCTTATCCTGGATGATCGTGTCTCGAAATGACCGTGTCCCGAAACGCCCATGTCCCGAAAGGTCCGTGTCCCGGATGATCGTGTCCCGAAACACCCGTGTCCCGAAAGGTCCGTGTCCCGAAAGGTCGGTGTCCCGAAAGGTCCGTGTTCCGAAACGCCCGTGTCCCGAAGCGCCCGTATCCCGAAACGCCCGTGTCACGAAACACCCGTGTCCCGAAAGGTCTGTGTCCGAAACACCCGTGTCCCGAAACGCCCGTGTCCCGAAAGATCCGTGTTTCGAAACGCCCGTGTCCCGAAAGGTCCGTGTCCCGAAACGCCTGTGTCCCGAAACGCCCGTGTCTCGAAAAATCCGTGTCCCGAAAGGTCCGTGTCCCGAAGCGTCCATGTCCCGAAGCGCCCATGTCCCGAAGCGCCCGTGTCTCGAAGCACTCGTGTTCCGAAACGCCCGTGTCCCGAAACACCCGTACGTGTCCCGAAAGGTCCCTGTCCCGAAACTCCCGTGTCCCGAAACACCCGTGTCGCGAAAAGTCCGTGCACCGAAAAGACCGTACCGAAGCGCCCTGTGGGTCTAGGTCTTTTCGGTACAGGGCGTTTCGGTACGGCCTTTTCGGTACACGGACATTTTGGGACACAGGCGTTTAGGGACACGGACGTTTCGGTACAGGACATTTCGGTACAGGGCAGCTCGGTGCAGGTCGTTTCGATACGAAAATGAATTTGAGCGATCGTTTGAGGCAGCAAAATTCACGTGAGTTTTTAGCATGAGAGTTGCAAGCACGCAAATCAAACCTGTATATTATAACGGCTATTGCTCGCATTTGTGCGTTATTTTAGGCCAGTAAAAATATATGTGGCCATGCCAAGAAATGCCTATCTATTTGCGTTACAGTAGCCAGAAAAAGTATAACTCGTTCCTTACTTCGTCTCTTTAGCGACAGAATCCGCCTTACCAACACATTTTCTGGCGTTCTCTGCCCCGGTGATGTCGCCCTGTTCCTGGGGGGTTTCGGGCTCTTTCACCGGGTCCGCAGGTGGGCTGCGCTCCGGTTGGTCGACGAGAGCTGGTTCACGGGGCGTCACCTTCTTTCCCGGCACCTCTACCTTGGCCCTTGCAGCCTCCTCTGCCTCTTCTGTGTCTATAACAAACTCCGGAGCGTCTTCTCGTCCCCACCCGGTCCGGCGACGAGTTCGCGGTCAGGGGCAAATTGCACTCGCTCTCGGCGTGATCAAGCGGCGACAACGAACACAACTGCGTAGCGGGGCAACCCGACACTCGCGTCGAATGTGTCCGTTCTCGGTGACACGGAGGCCAGAGGGGCGCACGCCCGGGCACCACGACCGTGATCTGGCTTCTCGCGGTGATGCGTATCCTAGGTGGGATGTCGTCCACGCTGACGCCCGACCCTCAGCTGTACGGTGACCAGGCGCGTAGTCGAGAGTTGCGCGGGAGTCAGCCCGGAACAGCCATCGGTCCCGGGCTCACTTCCGTGACTCTGCCTTAAAGCCCCAGGGCTCTTCGCACTTCGTCCCAGGGATGTTGTGGAGCACGCAGAGCATGGAGGTCTTAAACGGATGCAGTGGCGGGGATAGATGACAAGGACAATCGACAGCCTTGACCTGCAGTTCCCCGTCGGCGACAAGTTTCTTCGCTCCTTCGGTATCCTTGAAAGTCACCGCCCACAAATGGTTCATCTGGTACGTCCCCCAAGGCGATAACCTCGGCGAACAGCTCCAGACGAACCAAAGTGTCGCGTAATTCTTCGACCTTGTACGGCCTGGCTCTCACGTCGGCGTGAGAAAAAAAAACTGTTAAGCACAGATGGCCCGGATGGCAACTGGGGCAGTATAACTTGATAATCCTGGGCGTTATCCCAACCGGTGACTGTTATAACGCAGGCCTAAATCCCGCCGAAACCGCTCATTCGACGGAGCTTGCCATCCTGCGTCCGCACTGCGCAGTAGCTCGAAGCAGCACAGCGCATAAAGTCAGACCACTGGCTATAAAACTCGCAGCTTGGTGCGCCGTCAGGCTGCATAAAAACATGCATGGATGCACAGTGATGGCGGCAACCATTCCGTCTGTTAGATGCGATGAAGAAACTTCGCTATTAAAATAATGCAGGAGCGCAGTCATCAGTACACACAGGAAGGATAGGATCATCACGATAGGAACTTGCAGTCACCGAACGTAAATGTCTGGCTAGTTATCCTACGATGTTCCACACCAGGGACTAACCATCATTCCACTTCCTCAAACCAACCTCCTCCGCTAAAAGCAGTGATTATGATGAGGATGGGGGCGTACTGAGGGCGTCCGCTTCTTCGAGGCCTTGAAGCAGGGCCACGCATTCGTTGAGTACGCCCGCATCCAGTAGGCTCTCCTCTGTCGCCGCCGCCTCCATTGCCGTCCATCGGTGGCAGTCATTGGGTGGTGACGGTGGCCGCAGCTGCAGACCGTGCACTAGTCTTTGGTGGTGATCGAGTCTCCACTCCTCCTCGAAACACCTCACGCACAGGGGGCAGACGTGCACGGGTACGTTGTGGGCGCACATCCTATGCAGCCTCAGCTTATCTGCGCTCACGAAGCGCTGGCCACAGTCGTCGCAGCCTGGTAAGAGCGGCGGCTGAGGCCGCGGAGGCCTTCTGGTGCTTTGTGCACCAAAGGTGGTGAAATCTCTCTTCCGGCCAACCAAATCAACATTGATCTGGTAGTTTTGGCAGCCAGGCAGCCGGTACTGACGTTGGAGCCAGTTTCAAACTCGCTGATGATTTGCCCCCTTGCCAATGGTAGGCCCCCTTGGGTCGATGAGGCTGAAGACTCTTCCTGGTACCAAGGTACCGCTGCTTACGGGGCTGTCCTGTGAGGGAGGGCGAAAGTTGTCTTCCCCTGGCACGAAGGCGCCGTCTTCGTGCAGGCGCAAGTGCAGACTGAGGGCATAAAACCGCGCGAACTGTCGACCACACAAGCAGCAGAGGTGAGGCTTGTGCGCGCATTGGGTCGCAAGATGCGGAGTACCCTTGCTGGTATCGAATGCTTGGGGACAAACCTGGCAGATGAAGTCGTCTCGCCGCAAATTTTCGTGACCCGAGGGCGTCCTGTAGCCGCCGTCGGTTGCCTTGCTCCGATGGTCGACGAACGTATTGGGAAAACGCTGCTCCAGCGAAAATTCATGACCCACTTTGGAACACGGGAGTTCAGGGCCGGAAGTATCGAGGCCTTAACGACGGCAAAGTCGGACGTTGTCGTGCGCCCTACCCACCGTCATCGTCGTTGAAAAGAATTCGCGACTAGGACCATGATAAAGATGACAAAGCAATAAACCGAATCATTGCATAGAGTGGCGCCGACACGCACAGCGCATGCAGATGCTTGTCGACTGTCTGCGTTTAGCTCTGGCTCTAAGTCTTAGCAGACGCTACTCCTGTCTTGAATGTAGGCCATGGGGTGGCGTTTATATCTGGATTGTAATCTCTTCAACATGCGTGACGTTTTGGTAAGAACGGCAATGGAAATCGCTCCTGACAATGAATCAGCAGTGAAATCAGCGGGCACCAGTAAAGCAAGTCGGATAACAAGCACGGGACGCCTTCCAGGCCTGCCAACCCTGAACGCCAGAGATTATGCCTTCGGGTTCTCTAGAACTTGTCTGTGTTTTTTTTATTGGTTTTGTCTGCATGTCCACTCGGTACCACATTTTGAGGTGTGTCGTTATCCGGATGTCGGTCAATATTTATTTTGTTGCTGTGTTTTTTTTTTAAATCTTACTCTTTTGAAACGCAACTTCACGAGTTTACGAGTTTCAGAGACTTCTGATTTGAGATGAACCCTCACCGCAATGGGCCAATCAACAAATACAAAATTTTGGTTGCCATCAAGTTTATTTCTTTAATAATGTGCGACTTGATTTAGGATGATAGTGCGCGTTGTCGAGTAGACATTATTTGGGCGGATATGACGAAGCAATCGAAGGGTCCGAAGTGAACGTGGACACTTTAAGAACTATGGACGCTAGTTTCAAACACACGATCCGGCTTCACTTATAGCGACCTGCCCATGATGGCCTATTCCAGCGTGCCCAATTTGTTATTGTTTGTTATGCTTTTCCTTAGTTCTTTCCGGCAACACTGCACCAGCTTGCGCAGCATTTGATCGCCCATTTCTCCGCTGTATACGTGTTTCCTGGGCCTGTCGTCGTTATTTTTTTTTTCTCGGTCCGCTGGACTCAGTCTTTCCCGATTCGCCTTAGGGGAAGTTCAGACCTCCTGTTAGCTAGACGTATGCTTAAAGCAGAGTTTTTTTTAACGCGAAATCATTACTATACGTTGACGAGGGAACGCACCGGGCTAGGGTCCACCGAACGCGCACGCGTCCGAATATAGAACGCAAAAGCGTCAACAGCTGCTAACGGTTTGCTAGCGCGTTCCATGGAGTTTCGCGCGTTTCATAGCGCGCATACATCGCAGCGGATAAAACACAAAGTAATATTCAGCACTTTTTGTTCCATAGCATGGACCCAGAAAAAATAAACACAATTCGCGTGCACTGTTTCATACAGTGCATAAGAAAAAAAACTGGAAGACATGCTCGGCGTGCGGTGTTGCGTACGGGAGGGCGTACCCGAGCCGAGCTCCGTCGCCTCCGACTTGGGTGTGGTAGCGTGGTGAAGCGAGAGGCCAGCCAATGTTGCTGCCGTGAAGGAGACCGGAAGCCGAAGGAAAACTTGACTTGTTTACTGCATGGCGAGAGATGAGCCGAAGCCCGAACGAAGAACAATGCCCCGACGGGCGCGCTTACAGTACAGGACTCGAGCAGAGTGACAGCATTGATTCACTGCTCAAACAGGAATGAACTACAGAACTTGGGGGAGGGAGGGGGGGTCTTATTTGTACCCAAAGCGCTAACAGTCAACAAGCGTTCCGTCTAGATTGTGCCACACGACACCAACGGTATAGACACACACAACACTCTTCCAGAGTTCGTGAGCGGGCCGGTAGTAGCGGGCACGCTGAGTCATAGAGAGGTCAGAGAGGAGGTCTTCGCAACGGCTTCCTCGTCCCTTCGGACAAGTCTCTGCATGTCTCGCCTGCCACCGCCGAAGTTTGAATCACGCAGAGAGAGGCGACAGCGATCCCGACTTTCCCTGACATGTAGCGGCGTGTTTGGGTCCGTCGGCTGCAAGCGTGAGCCACCAACAGGGAGGCCTGCTCGAAAGCCGCACGTAGTGGAGGCTTCGCCACACAGCCGAGGAGTGCGGCGCAAAGCCCGAAGCAGAGCGGCTGGGCTGATTCGTAACAGCGGTCAGTTCCCACTGGCTTACGATGCGTTTAATAAAGAACGACTATAACAACAAGCGCAAAATGAGCGTGCATCAGAAATTTCGCCCGCAGTCTTGCTTGGCCTTCAGATTCTGCGGAGGCAGTATCTGAGCAGCATGTATACCGATTCTGTAAAAAGTGGCTGCAGTGAGCCTCGACCTCAGCTGAAGGTTTGGCGACAAACCTAGCCAAAAAACTCTTTCACAAAAGTATAGGCTAAAGATCTTGTGCAACTTTTTTGCATCGTAGTTTTCAGTAAACATACCGTTCGGGATGGTATTTGTAGCGTATACAGCTGAGCAGGAGCGGCAGACGCCCGGCAAGGCAATTTCTTTTCACCGCGTTCCCGTCTCTTAGGTACAGGAGAAGTGGCGCAAAACGATATCCCGAAGATAACTGCGGTTCTCACCGCAACTGAGTGGGCCGGGACGGCTGTCATGCCCAACTTTGCCACTTATTGGTCTTGTACGACTTCCAGGGAAACTCCCGCAAGCGTGGCTCAGGTAATGGTGAAAAAGCCGCAGCTGTTGAAGAGGTTGCCGTCGATTAGTGTTCTCTTCGCTGGAAAACTTAGTTTTCGCACAAGAAACGGAACCTCCTCGCACAGAACGGGTGGCTTTGGTGGAGCTGGTTTACACAAATTCAAGACTTCCATGCGAACCTATCCAAGTGCGTAGACAAGATTCACGTACAAGGAAAGCTTCTCGACGTCGACTTTACTCGTTTTTTTTAAGAAGATAGTTTGTAATAAATATTTCGTTTCGTCGTAGTAACAAGTCTTCGCTTCTTTTGAAAAAATAACTCAAGTCGAAGATGTGAATATTCTCACTGCCTACAAGAACTCATTAGACGATAACGAAGCAGATTAACTAGGAACGTGGCTCGGCCAGCAGAAGAAGAAGCAGCATTGCGTTTCTGGCATTGCCATGAATTTTTGTGACCTCCCTGACGAACTAGTGCTCAAGATCTTCTCTTATCTTCCCCAGCGCTATCTCCCAGCGATTGCAGAAGTCTCTTACAGATGGAGGCAGTTGGCCTTCGATCCTCTGCTCTGGACCGAGGTCACAATCACTCCAAGGGGACCCACCAGCGCGGAACATATCACTGAGATACTCGAGCGGGCATTTCTACTCCGTAAGCTTGACGTTTCCAGAAGCGTCGTCGACCTGGACGAGGTAGCGCTGGCCTCGCACCGTTTTGGGCTTCTAAACGAGTTCGTGATCCCGAGCACTGCATTGACACATCGCGCCATGGCGCGAATCTTGAAAAGTTGCGAGTCTGTCACAACCGTGGTGCTTCGAGGACGGGGCATGCTCTTGGAAAACCAAGTGACAGTCCTGGAGACGCTTTCCTCTTTGAAGTCGCTGTTAGTGTGCCACAAACTAGAAGTGTGCGACTACGTGTTCGCTGAAGTTTGCCTCGCCTGCCCTGGACTGGAGCAGCTCAAGATAAACTCGGATTCCGTATTCGAAAGCCGCACCTGGAGCTTTCTCAGATGCCTGCCGAAGCTCACCATCCTGTCAGTGACGAAACTTACCACGGACGCACTGCTGCAAGTGAGCAAATGCGCAAATCTTGAGTCACTGAAGACGCATTCCCTGTGGAATGTCGACGAAATGCTAACTGCCCGGGCCCTCCAAGGGTTTGCAAAGTTAAAAAGCCTCAAGGTTAAGGGCTACTGGACGTCCGATTGGTTTAATTCAAGATTTTGCATGCCGACTTCACTGCAGTGCTTAGACGTTTCTGGGGCACCCATAGGAAAACCCGAACTAGAGCTTGTGGTTCGAAGCTGCCGGGTGTCACTGCAGGACCTTACGATTGACATCAGGAAGATGGCCAACTCCACTCTGAGCGCACTTTCCGCCTTCGAAAATATTGAGAGCATATGTATCTACGGAGTATGCGGGGATCACTCGATACTTCCAATGCTCTGTAAGTTTCCTAAGCTGGTTCGCGCCAAGCTACACGTCGAAGACGGCGCCGTTGGCATCATTTTTCAACTTCGGTCCATTGTGGATGTCTCCGAGACATCCCCCAGAGGTAGCACGCGTGCCATTATCAACTTGATCTGTTCGTCGCAAGCCTCTCACGACGACATGGGATACGCCTTGGGTATCTTCAAAAACTTTTTGGCTCTACACACGAACCTTTCCCGGGAGCATATCTGCGACCTGGAAAAACAGATAAACTGCCCCAAGGGTGAGCCTCAGCGCGCGGTGAATACTTCTTTTTCTGTCCAAAGTAAGACTCTGAAAAACATGGTGCTGCACCTGTTTGATTAGTGAAACACACAATCCTCGACGCCAACTCGCGAACCTTAATTGTTCCTGTGCGAAATGTGATTAATTAAAACGCCAAATTTGTAATTGGTCGCTTTTTATAGCTTTATGGGAGAAACACCACTTGTTCTCAGTTCAAAGACACAAACGGCTAATGTCGACCAGATTTAGGGAAACTTCGCACAACTCACTCCACCTCGGGGTAAGTCGATTGGCCGATTGACGTACCCGTATACGTCATCATCATCCTATCTACGCCCACTGCAAGGCAAAGGCCTCTCCTATAGATCTCCAATCATCCCGGTACTGTGCTAACTGCGACCAATTTATGTCCGCAAACTTCTTGATCTCATCTGCCTACCTAAATTTCTGCCGCCCCCTGCCATACTTGCCGTCTCTAGGGATCCACTCTGTTGCCCTCAATGACCAACGGTTATTTTGCCTTCGCATTGCATGCCCTGCCCATTTCTTCATCTTAATTTACTATATATCGTTAACGAACGTTTGTCCCCGGACCCACTCCGCTCTCTTCTTGTCCCTTAACGTTACACCTATCCCCATCCGTTGCAGGCATTGTGGCATCAGGGTGTAGACAGGCATTACTTTGGAATATAGAGGATATCTACATGGGTTCACAGCTATCATAGTCCTCCATAAGGAGAGCAGTAAAATACCCGTCACGTACGTAACGATTAAGTAAATCTGGTCAGTTATGACGCCCCTCCCTCTCTTCGAGTCGTTGATCAATTCTCTCTCCCGCTACAAACAGGCATGCCCCCTGGTTAGCTGAGTTGGTATCTAGAGCGACTGCGTCCTAGGCAGGCGGTTGTCTTGGCTGCGAATCCTGGACCCGGGCCAATTTTCCTTCAACTGCGAAGTTTCTGAGAAAGCTGTGTAGCTTTCCCTAATAGCCATACGGTTACATTTCAGGTGAATGTCAAGTTTTCCTTCACAGAAACGGCTGATACGAAACAACAGCACTCTTTGTCATAAACTGCATGATTTTATTCGTGTTCTTTTTATTTACGCTTGCTTTTAACTGCAAATGTTCAAAATCCAAGCCGAGGTATTCAATAGCGGCGGCTGCTTACTGTGCCGACATTGCCGCCTCCCCTATTTGGAAAGAACTATTTTTGGAGTCGGACCTCACACGGCTAGTACATTTAGACGATTAGTCTGCTTTCACTAGGCACTTACAGTTAAAAAGGGTCTAAAGTTGTGCATGCGCTGATTACTCCAAAGTATACGTTCTCTCTCTCTCTCTCTTCCTCACATGCACTCGTGCGTGCAAGCACGCACGCACACACACACAGGTGAAACGTACGTGTGTGAATTTGTCGATCTTGATGTTATGCAAAATATAGACCATTAATTGTGGCTTCGTGGGAAATTACGGCGCAAACAAATGCCCAGTTTGCACATAAATTTTGTGACATATCGTTGATGCCCACGCAAGCCCATCGACCGCGAGGCAAGGCCGCACACCTGGGAGATGGTATCAGTGATATTGAACCGGCGACGCCACGCGCGCTCTCGCTGGCTTCTCTCTGGCGGGCTTCCGCTGGCGCCTTCCCAGCGCGCTTATGGAATGCCCAGGCAGTGCTTTGTTGCTTTCAGTATGAGGGTGTTAATTTTATCGGCGTCTTTCTTACTTAAAATTACGTGATTCTGGAGAACACAAATGCCTGAACGAGGCAAATAGTGCACGTTTCCTCCGGTCCCCCGTGCATATGCCACTCTCCGTATCATGTCAGTAAAAATCGGTGATTTTCATCAGGCGTTGTATCGGGACGTTACTGCACAATACGGTAGATGAGGGTGGAAGGCCACCTCTCAAGCCGAAGGTCAAGACTAGCCATGACTCGAGCCAGAGCCATATTAGCAGTGCCGAGGGCCCAGATAAAAAAAAAGGAACCCCCCCCCCTCTTTTGCTTTACTCTTTCATCATATTCTGGACTTGACGCATTTTAGAATTCACAACAAAGAACACATGCCGTATTTACTCGAAGAATATCCGGAGTGCTTATGAACATCGCCTGGGCGTCTACGTTCTCGCAGAGCACGTGGAGAGATCGTCATCGGAATTGAACTATACCCGGAGACAAAGAGACATAGACACCCTTAAAATTTGTCTGTATAGTTGGTTTGTACTGAAAGAAGGGTAAACTGCGCAAGAGATTAAGACGAAAGGAAGGAATACATACGACACTTAGAAGTGTAGTCAAAGTAGCGTATACACGTGTTTCTTCTATTCGTCTTACCTTTAACGCAGGTTACCCTTGTTTCAATGGACAACACCTTCCCTCGAAAATCATGAAGCACATTCGTTTAAAATGACTTCCGCTGTATCTGCTTCACTAATTCGGCAGCGCACGCTTTGGTTGCCTGCGTGTAAGCACTGCCGAAGTAGACAGGTGGGCGTACTCCGTGGGCGGGCCTTTTTCAGAAACTGTTCTTACACACCTACAGTAAATACCCTACCAATGGTCTGGCTATTTCATCCGGCAACAAATTTAGGCTCCCGTAAGGCAGCATTTCCATACAAACAGTGATATTGCGTGTATTTTCTATGCCGAGTGAGGGCTACAAATAATTAAAATGGTTTATTGTTACAATGTTTTCATTGTGCTGGGAGCTAAATCTTTCAGAAAAGGTGGCACCTATAGAAAACGAGTACGATACGATACGAGGACGACTTTTACAAGAATGTTTTGATAGAGTTAAACCTGGATCTAACGAGCCTCTATGTAACGGATTCTTAGATTTGACGGTTTTTCAATTCGATCGCCATTTTTAGTCCCGTTGAAGTACATGTGTTTGCGACCTCAATGTACCTAAGACGTTGCGACGGTTAGCCTTGATGTAACGAACTCGCCACGCTGATGAGTCGTGATTTTTTGCACGTTTTCAGAAAAAAAGCCTGTAGAGATGCAATAATTTATCGAATTTCCCCCGCACCGCGAACTATCGTGCGTTTCCACGGGTGAGTGCGGTGCCGGTTATGTGTTAAGCCTGCCTGTCGGCGTGTATACATATATATAGCCGCGAGTCTTCCCAGCTATCTTTGGTGTTGGTTCGTCGGTGATGAGTTCTACCGCCATAAAACAATTTTTAAGGCAAAGCTTTACTACTTTCGTCCACCGGTTTCGCCGCGGATGCGCAAGTTCACCTTTTGACCGCAGACACGCCTCCTGCAACACACCCCTTGAAGCACATCGCGTGATTCGCCAAGCCCGCTGTCGGCGCTGAGCACAAGGCCCCGTTTTAGGTCGTTCTGCGCTCAGCTGGTCGGCAGCCGACCAAACCCGCTGCCTCCCACGCATGTGCCGCTGGGTCGTCTCGGGCTATGACTTATCTTGCGCCGCGTTCGCCCTGAAAGAGGAACGCCGCGTTAGCGTAAAAAGCGAGGCCGGGCCTCCTCCTGTGAGCGTTGCACGGGACCAAACGGCTTTGAGCCGTGGTCGGCAATACAGCTACAACAAAGGTTAACCAAGCGAAACCAAGACTCAGCCAGACTAAGCCAACCTTTGGCTTTGTACGTCCCAGATTAGCCGATACTAAGGTCCAAACATTTTTTTTGTGTATTTTTAAGACACGCTCCTATATTTTAAACGCCGTCTCCAGCGGCGAGAAAAAAAAACGTCTCCGCGCGGTCCCAGCTAGCACCCTCTCACCGATTTGAGTGCCGAAAAGAGCATGGATTTCACGAAAAGGCGCCCTTTCAAGATAAGATTGGTACTTGAAGGGCATTAGGGCCCCGAAAGTACTAAAAGGCAAAAGTGATGCTTAAGTTACGTTTGTAAATACGGGGGTGAGTGACTTTGCTTATTTGCAGTTCCATGTAGTATCTAAGCTTATGGGAAAACAGTAGGCGCAAATGAGGCAGTTTTGCGCTGCGAAATAAATCCTTGGGCGAGTGCAATGTTATTACCTCAGACCGTGCCTCAGACCATGAAGGAAATGCCTCAGACTGAAGAAGTGTTTGCTGACTTCAAGGTTATGTTGTGGACGCGCACTTGACGGCTCGCTGAAGATGCCTTTCCCACGCTGTACTCAGGCCGTTCGCGTTACCTGAGCCGCCGGATGTATGAGGCGTCAGTTATCGTGTTCCACGCCTGCGCCGCCGCGCAGTCGGGGACCGGGGAAGGGGGGTCGCCATTTCTCTTCGCGTAATAATGGAATTGAGTTCCAGCAACCGATCGGTGGGAACGATTTTGTCGTCGCTCATTAACGGAGGAGACAGATTATGCACATTATGTAACAAACAGCCTTTTCTAAGCATTCATTATTTAAACAGATAATATCTGTCTCGATCAGGGGAAGGCTTAAAGTTTACCGAACCAGACCACCAAGTCTGCCAATTTTTTTCCAGCCTTCGGAGGTGGCCCCTAAGCTCTGGGGGGCCGGTTCATATATGAACCCTTTGAGCCATGGATAATTCCGCCCCCGACTCAGTCGGGAAGAAAAGTCTTCTCGACAAGATCACGTGGACTTCCGACAGTGGAAACTCAGCCTTAGAACTTACTCACGGTCCTTAACCAATGAAAAGCGCTAGTCATTCTTCGTCCTCTACCCAGGAATACGCACCCCGTCCACCACACGGGCCGGCGGTAAGCGAGAGCTAGAGATTTAACAAAGCGTACATGGTGCAGGCCAAAATACGGTCTACAGTGACGCGGCAGCTCTCCCTCCCTGGACAAAATGCCAAGACAGCTAAAACCTTACTTAGTGACACTATAGTGACGACCAAGCAAGATCTCGGCACAAGCGTTACTGCAACAAGTTCAACTAAAGAAGCGGAGGAAGTAGCTATCGAGCTAGCGCTCACAGGCCACAGCCCATACAATCATCACGGATTCGATTTTTTCAATACCATACCGAAGTTACCAATCGAGATTGGTGGACCCTCTAGCACCTATGCTATCAAGTCGATCACCTGCAGAAACGTACAAATCGTGTGGACGCCTGCGCACGTCTCCGCGGAGGGCAACGAGTTCGCTCACGAACAGGCCCGGGTACTAACGAAGCGGGCCCTGGAGAGTACGCATATATACTCACCCCATTACAAGAGATTACACAGCACCATAGGCATAGTAGGATAAAAAATTCCCCGCATTTCCCCGAGGGGAAGAATGTGAAAGTGCGAATGCACGAGTTGAATTTGCGCGGTTCGGTAATTGTTCGCGAAAGAGAGATCACACACACACACACAACTACAAAGAAAAGAAAGATGCATTTTATTCACAGACACCTATTTGTGTTGTCGTTGTACTTGATTGCTAGAGCGGATCTCAGCTTTGAAAATTTCGTGTCAGTACTCCTTTAAGCCGGGTGCATTAGCCCTTCTCACGCCCGATTCTTGGCCAATCCCCCAAGTGGGTATGTGCCATGTTCAGCGGCCAGGCAGCAGCGCGCCATCTCCCCCCGTTGCCAAGGAAGACGAGGAGCGCGCGCACCCGCAGCTGTTGCTATGCGGACGGCGGCGGACGCTTCAGGAAGTTGCATTCGCACTAATATCTCACTGTCACATCCAAAGCCTCACAAATTAAGCACCAGTAAACGACTCTAATCATCATCATCATTATCACCATCATCATCTTCATTTTACCGCAGGAGGGTTGCAAGCTGGGCTATAGTTGGAAAGACATTCTTGAATGAAACCAGCGCGAACATAAACAAAGCCGAAAGAAGTTTCATTCAAGAATGTCTTTCCAACTAGCCCAGCTGCAACCCTCCTGGGGTTCGTTTCAGTTAAAATCGGGCTCTTTCAGCGTTTAAACTTTCAAGCAACTAACCCAGCTACGTTGACATCGCTCATCGCCATTTAAGCGGCACAGACTCGGTATGGAGGCATTCCGCATAGCAGAAAGAGTGACAAGTGTGTCAGCCAAGCTATAGTGTTTGTCTCCATCCCAAAGAGATTGCATATCTGCGTGGGCCTTGACTGTAGCCAGTGTATATATCTAGTTGCCTTATCACCATGACCTTTGTAAACCTGTTTCACTCACGCGCAGTGCTTTTTTATTGTTTTCTATTGTTTGCTTGATAATAAATTTTAGTTGTTAGACCGGCGGCTGTCTTTGTGTTCGACTTCCTTCGTCTTTGTTCAAGTTGGCGCTGGTTTCAGTCAAGAATTTATTCTCCCCTTGGGGACCCTTTCGTGGTATTACATAAGGACAACAAGCAAATTTGGTTATAACACATGGTTATAAAGCACACATGATTGACATATCCAAGCACAAAAGGCACATTTTCACATTTTAAGCGGTATTTGGTGTACGAAGAGGGTTTTAAGTTGAGCACTGAAGAAAATGATGCAGTATAGGTTCTAAGCGGTCGCAGAAAGATGGAGAAAAGAAGAAGTAATTAAGTGTACAAAAACCGGTTAATTGCTGCCGGAAGTTTTGTGAATCGCGCTAATTTACGATTGCATCGGGTAGGGCATTCCAATCTTCAACTGCAGCTAGCAAGAACGATTTATTAAAAGAGTTAGTGGCGCCATATGTAAGCGATGAAGGCTGCGGAAGTTAGAGGCGCCATATGTTAGAGGGAGTTAGAGGACGAACGGGTAGAGGGGTATCAGGAGTGTGGTGTGGAGGTCTTGGAAATTAAAGAAAAGCGAATAGAAGAGACAAAGTCGAGCAATCTTGCGGTGGAGTATCAGTGCGGGGATTCCAAGAGATGCTTTGATGTTGCTGATGCTGAGGGCTGTATTTGAAAGCGATAAAGCGAGCGGCGCGGTTGTGCACAGTTTGTTCTAGTTTACTCCTGACGAACGTTTCGTAGGCGAGTTTCCTGGTAACTGGAGAATGCATGAAGCAAAAGAGATCTTCAAATGAGATCGAGGGATCTGGATGCGTAAGCAGCAAGTTTTTCGATATGTTCGGACCATGTTAACTTTTCTGGGACGAGGACTCCCAGACAACGGTATGATTCTGTTCAAGAGAGGGTAGAAGACCTTAGACTCCGTCTTCTTCAATCAGATACATACATTCATCTCACCACCTTCGCCACCTTTTTGGAGCATATAGATGCTCCAATTGAAGAACATGTGGGCATGCATGAAGGTATCGGAGAGGGCTGCAAAGATTGAGAACTTGGAGAACAATTGTGCAGTTCCGCTACGGGAACCTTTGCTGCAAAGTAATATGAATATAGCTATGCGGACCCAATAATCTGTGTTTGCACAACTGGGCCTGGTTGCCCAAGACGTACACATGCCCAAGTAGCACCAAAACATTAGAAGAACGTATTTTTTTTTGTTTGGTGCTAACGTTAGAGTAATGTTCTTAATGTCATTTTTTTGAAATGTTTAACTAATGTTATCAAAAACGTTACAGTAATGTTTTGTCAAACATTATTTAAACGTCCACAAAACATTTTTACAACATATTATTAATGTTAGTGTTACATTTCCCTAACGTTGCAGCGAACAAGCTAATAACGTTCAAAAAACGTTTAAAAACAATGTAAAACGTTACATCACATTTCGCCAAACGTTATGCGAACAGTAAGAAAGCATTTCTACAACATATAAATACTTTTGGAGTTACGTTTACCTAACGTTGCAGAAGCACCCTACAAAAACATTTTAAGAACAACTAAAAAACGTTACAGTAACGTTCGTCAAACATTATTGGAACTGTAAGGAAGCATTTCGACAACATAGTAATTATGTGGATTTACATTTACTTAACGTTGCAGAAAACACGCTTGAAACAATCTTTTAACGTTGCAAAACCTTTTCAGAATGTGGACCAGGAACGTTACAGTGACGTTTTGCCAAACGTGTGGAATGTGTATCGTGGAGCATTGTTTGTTATCCACGTCTGCCGGTTACGATATATTTTAAAGCATTTTCAAAATAACAAGGAAAAGTGAAATTTCAAATAAAATTTTATTTTATTTTTGCATGGCTACAACATTTTTTTTATTTACATTCCATTGCTGCTGCTGTGCAGGAGAGGAGGCTCCATCCAGGGGCTGGCTGCGTCTGTGTGGAAAAAGCAAACAATTCCTACTTCAGTACGCTGCGGCAGTAGGCGGTTTTTGCGCGAAAAAGTAGTCGCCGCCTAAGAATTTGTTTAGTTAACGAGCGCACACAGGCACACACACGCACATGCACACACGCACGCACTAAAAGGAGAGTAACTGAACAAGCAGCTACGCAGCAACTCGTGCTAACCATATGACCAGAAGAAAGCAAAGCGCACAAAATTTTGGGTCGACCTGACTCCCAACTTGAATCTCCCGAGTCAGTAACCTATACAGGTTAGTGACTATTCGTCAACGTCCGCTCGCTAGCGGAGTGTTGTGTCTTCTGCATGGTTCATGTATTTTTATTAGGCAGAGATTAGGATGAAAAATCATTTAAATATAAAGGCACTATTAAATTTTGAGAATATTAGTTTTATTGCTTACCTTGTGGGTTCCTGTAAGCCCAATATTCGCAAAGTGGATCCAGTCACCAATGATGTGGCCCGCTATCGACTGTGACCTGCGTCCACACCAGCAGCAGCTGGAAAGCATAGGGCGCGACTATAGTATGGGCTGCATAGCAGTTCATAAATTGAACTACTAAAACAAATCAAAATACGCTCTCAGAAATTTTCTACACTCACCAAATACTATTCGGGAAGGGATACTAACCTCTCGGACCTTTTTCTTCTTTTCTTCCTGTCAAACTGTATAGATGACCGCTACCTCAATCGAAACAACCCATCTGAAAATTCGCTTGGTTGTAGAAGCGACGTTTGCTCCTCCAGTCCGGCAGATCTTTCACCTAAAAAAGAACACAAAGTGCTACAGAGGTATTACAGATGGTTCACACAAAAGAAACACCCATTAAACACGAATGTGTATAATGGTCCAAGTTTACTTACGTAATAAAGGGAACCAAAGTGGGAACTCATAAACGAACAACTTCGATCCTAGTCTTTCTCAGCACTGAAAAGAGTTGTGTGACATGTTTAATACATGCTTGGAACAGGCTAGGGGAAGAAAGGAGGAAGAATTTGAGCATTTTACAACAACCCGGGCATTCTTCTTTTTTTTTTATTTGCACGAATGCAGGAAGGTTCTGTTTTTCAGTCAAAGCCATGCGTATCATTGCAGCCACTAAATTTGTTAGCGTTCACTTTAACCATGGTTTTTGTTTTTTCACGCTCGGCGTTGTTACCTCGTCATATGAAACGCACCCTGTTATTCATCACTGCTGAGCATTTACAGGATTTTTCAAAAGTTGGGAAGAGCGCCTGGAACCACGGCTGTAAAAGCCTTTGATTCAAGCTGTTCGAAACCGCACCACCGATGAACAGTACTAGAACTAGCCTTTTTGCTCGAAGCATGTCGGTTTTATTTCGGCGAACGACGGCTGTGCATGATCAATGCGGCCCCAATGAAAGCGTGTTGGTTCCAAACTTCTGATAAAGTACGCGCAGTAGGCAAAATTCTGTATCCAGAGTGACCTCTTTTGGGCGGAACGGTTCCCTTTAGAGGGAGTGGGTGATCGCTAGCATGACCAAGTACCTCCCACACCTCTTAACCCCAATTCCCCCCTTCGGATCTTTATCGGCTTAGTTGAAAGTGGCACCTGCCCTGGTCATTCCAGCTCCTGTTGTGCTGTGCGTTATCGATTGAATTCGCTTTTCCATTTTGATTCGCTAAACCCGCTAGCCATTTACACAATATTTACTTACCAGTTTCTATGGTCTCGGGATTGGCACTCATCGTCGATGAACTCCGCGGCTTTCCCGGTTTGAGGGTATCTTGAAAACCATAGCCTGCAATGAAAGTGACTTCGACTCTTTACCAGCTGCTATTTACCAGCCTTTTGGGGTGCATTTCTCACAACTCAAGAACGCGCTATGCTGCTTAATGCATTTCAAAAATGTAAGTCGCAAACGAACGCATGTACTCGAACAGCGCACTTTTTCCCACCCTCTGTGACACCTTCAGCCCTCAAAGTGCCCCTTTCTAACAAAGTTGGCTATATAGTCACGCAGGTTGTCTGGTTGCTTACTCGCCAGCGAAGAAAGCTACGACAAAAGGCTCAGGTTTGCAGCTTTTAACAATATATCCCAGAAGTCTGACGAACTTTTTGCGATAGGTACACCGTCATACCGTCTAAGTTAACCAGCGGCAAAATAGGCTACCAAGGGGTGCATTCTGACCTGTTCGTTTGCATTTGTATCGACTACATTCCGAAGTAGCTGCACTGGCTGCACCCCCCCCCCCTTTTTTTTTTTTTTTCACGTTAAGGAACCCGGCGTTCCCAACATAATTATCGCATCGCCAGGCAATTAGGGGCAAATGTAATGCTTTTTTTTTTCAAAATTTCGCACAGCGAACTAACGTGACACGCACATTATTTTGTTTCGCGTGCCCAAGCCGCTACCTCACTTGCCCGGCTGAAGTGAAGATCATTCGAGTGTGGGCGAGGTTAGTTATCCGAATTCACTTTGCTTTGCACAAAGCGCGCAAAAATCGTTTCCATGCAACGAACAAAAATCGTTTCCATGCAACGTACCCGTAACATCGATTCTTCCATCAATACTGCCTACTATATAGTTCAAAGGCCCGTTCACACTTGCGACGATGAGACGCGATTTCGGAAACTTTTGCCGCCCGGCGATCCGTTTTGTCGTTCGGTCTCGGCCAATTTGTCGCCGCGACAGAAATCGCGTTGTTCGTCGCAAGTGTGCACGGGCCTATAAGCAAGAAAATACTCACGAGTTGCTCCTGCACACCTTCCTTGTATGTCGCTTACATTGCCCAAACGCCGCCTCTGGCGCTTCGTTTTGAATATCCAGCGATAAACGGGTCTCGGTTGGACAGACCACGGAGAAAGATATAACACCATCGAACAGGCTACGACTGAACAAGCATGCGCTTGCGCATATACTTACGTCTACAACTGCAGTGTTCCAGGTAAACGATCCGGTGTAACGACTGGAGCTGGGTGCGCACGGGGTCGGCAGTGGCGAGAAAAGACCCCTTGACCCCTTGCCCTTTTTTCTTTCCCTCTCATATGGGGCGAGAAGGCAGTGGATCTCCAAGCAACTTTCCGCAGCCGCTGTCTGCGGCTGAAACCTGTCTGAATGAACAAAAAGCCGTGGGGGGATGCTACACAAAGGAACGTCGCACAATGCGACGGGAAACTTCTCCACCCGCCCTTGGGGACAGTGCCGCGAAGTTCGCCTTTTACATCGCAAAGTGAAGACAGCCTTACCTGCTCGTCTCAACGAACAGAATGAAGAGGACTCGCGAACAAGATTGACTTTGAACGAGACTGATCGTGATGCCCGGATCAAGGAACGCTTCATAACCAAACATGAAATACGAGTGGTGTAGGGAGAAAATTTGTAAAAAAACACCAGTGGCATTTTTTTTTTGTAAACTAGAACTTAAACGTTTTGATTCACTAGTCAGAAATATCATGCTTCGATGAAAAAAGAATTGTGGGCAACTTAACCAGTCCGGCTGGTGCGTACCGAATAGCTACTGCTGTGTGGTCACATAACTACAAAAAAAAAGGTTTTTTTTTTCGTACATGTATGCTTTAAACAAGCGAGTTACCCCTGCAGCCTTGAGCACTATTAGCGAACACGATAAAGCATGCCTTCGCACATGGAGTCCATCCCCCCCCCCCTTCCCTTCTTCCTCCCCCGTTAAACGGCTCCGAAAATTACATAGTCTCACGACTAGAAATAATAGGATATCATTTCACAGTAAATCACGGGATATTACGACTAGAAACTGCTCTTTCTAATGTTTTCTAAAATGTTTTCTGAGTGAATCTAGAGCAATCTCTCCTCTGCCCAAAGAACCACAACTTAATAGGAAATAAGCCGCAACGAGTAAAATAAATCTGCTTTATAATAGGTGTTGCTTGAAGTGTGTTAAAGAAAAACCTAACAATGGACACAAATCGT
The DNA here is from genome assembly GCA_013339765.2 of Haemaphysalis longicornis. Classification (NCBI taxonomy): domain Eukaryota; kingdom Metazoa; phylum Arthropoda; class Arachnida; order Ixodida; family Ixodidae; genus Haemaphysalis; species Haemaphysalis longicornis. The sequence goes on along the minus strand of JABSTR010002528.1, from coordinate 62,149 downwards.
AAGATAAACTTTTGAAACGCGGCATTAATATAATAAAAAAATTCAGTAAGTGCAGTAAATAGTCATTCACGACATATGATTTACCAAAATCAAAATACAACAATACGTTCCAGACCGAAGTACGTGGCTAGTACCAACAAATATATTTTACATGACCTGCTCGAGACAGCTAGCGCACCGCTGGCGTTGTCTTATTACCGCTGTTTCCAGAAAACTGCACGTGCACTGCTTGCGTACTCAAACGCTTCGTCGTCGTTTTCTACCGTCGTTGTCTTCTTCCATCGTGGCACGTTAGGAGCACACTACGAGTAACCATATCTGTTCTTCAAAATGTTTTCGCATCGAAATGCCTTTGAACCGAGAAGTCCGTGCATCGGAAAGCCCGTGCGCCGAAACGTGCTTCACCGAAATGTCCCAGACCCCGTCATAACAGTAACAGGGAGACACTGAGATCGGATGATTCGTTTCAAATTAGCTCGATGGCATAGGCGCCAACAAAGTGGGCGCTGTAAGGCTCGATCCCCCCCCCCCCCCTCTTCCCTCACCCTCCCCATTTTTCGAGGGCTTCGTGTCCTTACGCCGCACACGATGATGGGAAAAATATGGGTACGCAGCTTTTCAACAACAAACGCAACTCAAGGTTTTAAACGAAGTTCGCGTAATTGGAGGCTAAACATTGCGCTTCGGCTGATTATAAGGACTCGAATACTTCCTAATCGTCTTGCCCTTGCCTGTGAGAAGAATTCGGGCTTTGAGTTAGCACAATGTCTGCAAGGCACAAAATGGGAAAAAAGGAGTCATTTCAATTACATTTGAACCAGCATGTAACTAACTTCCATGTGACGAATAACTGGATTTAACTACGTTTTTCAAATCCCCATTGCCAGCCTCATTGAAAACGATGCGTTTTCGACCTGACCTCTATATAACGAAGGCATGGCAACAGTTACACCTTCATGTAACGAATTCGCTACGCTGATGAGCCATCGTTTTTTGCACTTTTTCTGAAAAATTGGCTGGAGATATGCACTAATTTAGCGAACATTGCCCGCGCTGCAAACTACCGTGTGTTTCCAATGTGAGTATGGTGTCGCTTAGGTGCTAGGCCCAACTGTCGGTGAGTATATTCGCGCGTCTCCACTGATTTCTGAGGTGTAGGTTCGTTGGTGATGAGTTCTGCTACTAGAAAACAAAAAGATTTGTCTTTTCAAGACAAGCTCGCAATTTCAGGTGCCGTCTCCGCAGGCAAGTAGGATCAACGTTGTCGTTCGGTACAGCATCCCAGCTAGCACCTTCTCAAAAAATTTGAGTGCACAATTAGATAGCATCAAGTTCGCGAAAAGGCGCCCTTTCAGCACACGTTTGCTCCTTGAAACTGGTTAAAGCAGCGAAGAGTGTCAAAAGGCAAAATTGATAGTTACGTTACGCTTGCGAATACAGGGGTATAAGTGACCTTGATTCTTTGGACTGCCGTGTACTGAAAAACTTCGTGGAAAAGCAGAAGCCGCAAATAGAGCATTTTTTTCACTCTGAAATAAATTCTTGAAGGGAGAGTTCACTGTCCCTGATGTCAAGTATTCTGATTTAGTTTCGGCTTCATTTACGGGTGCCTTAAATCGAAACTTGCATATAATGCACGAAAACGAAAACATTGAAAACCTTCATGTAACGAAAATTTTGAATTTTTATCAACTTCTTTACATACAGGTTTAACTGTACGCGTAACTCTATATTTCGACGTGGTGCGTGCTTTTACACGAAATTAAATAGGCGGATAAACCTAGGCTTGCATCAAAATTGACGAATTGATTACGTCTGCCGCAAAGGGAAGTTTTCAAAGTTTCAATTTCGTCGCCTAAATATTTTTATGAAGTTTCATCAAAGGTAATACAGTTGTCAAACATTATAGCTTTTGCAGTGAATTAACAACACCGCAGCAGCAGACATCAAAATATTTAAGCAGCAATCGTGCCGCCAGCGCAGCGCTATGGGGAGGAATTGGAGCGACAGCGGAGTGCAGTTTATATCCGTAGATGTTAAAAGTTGAAATCCACTCTAGAAATAGTTATGCGGCTACAAAGGAAGGCTGTACAGCTTGGTTAGATACTTCGCAAGGGTCCCGGTGCTTGATTTCACCTAGGGTCCACCGCCCATCGACATCATGAAGTCGATTTCCAGACTAAACTTATAACCAGGAGGCTAGCCGTTTGTAGCGCGAGCGTGAGCGTAGGGTATCACCGATAGTGAGCACTTACGCGCTCGTATAGGCTCAAGGCAGGAGCATGGATATATGGTTAACAACCGTCACCAAAATGTTACAGAGAGGAAGACGTGAAACGAAGATGTATTTACAAGGCGTATTTACACCCGCCTTGGTGGCTCAGTGGCTAAGGCGTTGTGCTGCTGGGCACGAGGACGCTGGTTCGATTCCCGGCCGCTGCGGCCGCTTTCCGATGGAGGCGAAAAGCAAAAACGCCCGTGCGTACGAGATTTAGGCGCACGTTACAGATCCCCAGGTGGTCAAAATTAATCCGGAGCCCTTCACTACGGCGCGCCTCATCGCCTGCGTTGCATCGGCGCGTTAAACCCTACAATCCATCAACCAACAAGGCGTATTTACAGAACAGAAGGCCCCGCGCAGACCAAGAAAGCCAGAGCTTCGGCTTCTTCCTTTTCAATACATGTACACCTCAGAGTCGATCTGAGCGCGCCCAGCGTGCAAGGGCGTCCGCAGAACTTTTTTGCAAGGGGGGGCATCCATTAGCGGGGGGGGGGGGGGGGGGGGGGGGGGTACGGTAGGGTGGATAGCACCAAAAAGGCGCTATTCGTAGTTACACAAAGCAAAAACAGCGAATTAGAAGCAGACTTGGAGGATATACATTGGATTTTATTACCGAACAAAGAAATAAAGTTAATAAAGAAAATGCGAAGAGTTACTGTCACTTTGTAAAGAGTGGCCTGTCTCGCTGCGTGAGGGTTCTCGACTCATGCCAAATGATCACCAGCACACAGCACAATACATTCACATACATAGAACTGCACTCCGTCAATCTTCCTTGAATAGCAGCTGCAGACGCCTCGGGTTTTTCTGGGCAAATTGCGAGATGACATGTGTGATGAAGTCTGTTTGTTGAAATGGCTCTGACAATAAAGATACTACTGGCCTCCCTGACTTTCAATGCAGTACATGCACAAGCGTTTTGAGGGGCTGATTTATAGGTGTTGTTTCTGGGCTTGGGTGGTGCCGACATTTCGCAATTTCGAAGGAAAGGGTGTACAAGGTGATGGGATGGCACGGGAGGATGTTACGCTCTCCCTACTAGGTGTAGCGATGAAGATTTTTGCTAGATATAGCTGCAACTTTGTCCGAAAACTGAAGTTTTTGCGGTAAGGCTGCATAAATCTAGAGTTTGAAAAACAAAAAAAAACGTCAAACCTTTAAGAATTGTTCGCTACCTTCAATAGCCAGCACAGGTAGTCTGTTTCACTGCCGTCACATGACCGGCAATGTTAGTCAGTGTCTAAAGTGCAATGTTGACCGCAGTCCTGAAGGGCGTTCCATACGGATACGCAGGACCTGAGTGTGCTAATCATTTAAGTAGCGTGGATTGTTGCGCTAGTTGGTTCACGTACATAATTAAAAAAAAACATTGCGCTGAAGGACGAGACAAAGCAGAGAACGTCGGTGTCGTTCTCTCCTCTCTTCCCGTCTTTCAGGGCATAGTTATTTTATTATGGGCCAACCAAGCTGTGCAGCTTTTTTGTAGTGCATAAAAATATCCGAATTTCCAAGGGGGGTCAGTTGCCCCCCCTTCCGGACGCCCATGCCAGCGTGTTGTTTTGGCTACAATTTAGCACACGTGCGAGCAGGCTAGGCACTGGCGTTCGTGTCTTCTTCCTCTGTGGCTGATGCACCATAACAATGCTGTTGTACTTTATATGGCTAATGCGAAACAAAATAACGCGAAACTGCGGTGTCGCAGTCTCGCGTTGCATGCGCAGGGCAACTCTGGCTTTCACTGTAGGTGTGAGTTCGTTACAGATCTACCAAATCATCCAATGGGTGTTAATTCGATCGCCGCATTGATAAGAAGCAGCTCTCGCATTTTTGTTTTCTGCTTCAATGGCGCAGAATTTGCGGTGCAAACGTGACAGGAATGTAAAAATTACACATAACACTGTCAATTCCTATTCATTTTTTTTCTATTCCTATTCATTCGTAGTCATTCATTCATTATTTCATTCATTCATTCATTCATTCATCCTAGTCATTCATTCCTAATCCTTCCTAGTCAATTCCTAAAATAAATTTAACTTCATATGATGCTTACTGAAAATAGTTAAAAGCGTGCTTTCGTGTATATTTGAAGTAACCTGCATTTGACTTGCAAATCGTTGTTTCCCGGCAACAAGTGTATTTCTCGATGACGCAAAACACCTTCTGCTGCTCTGTGCTGTCGCTCTTTCTTGCGCTCGGTGCAGATGACAGAAAAGAAAAATACCAGGCAGCCTCACGCCGGAATACAAGACACAAGAACAGGCTTTTGACGCACTTCCCCTGCAGGTCTTGAGAGGGGGAGCAAGCCCCCACCCGCCGCGCGCACCCGCATGATGCACGCCTTGCAAAACGAGGGGAGCGGCGGTGGGCAACAATAGGACTGGTCATAAATGGGACCGGTTGTTGACGGAGCTATTCCTCTGAGGGAACAAAAGGCAACTGAGGGGAAAACCGCCTTGCCTGAGAAATGTTTCGCGCGGACTCGCAGCGGCCAAAACCACAACTGATGACACGATTGGCGCTGTAATTTATCCTCCTCAACACGTTGGCTTGCCCATGTCCTGGGCTGGGCTGGGCTCATAACACAAAATAAACACGCACGCATACACACTTACAACATTTGTCTCAGCACATATCCGGCGGCGTCAAAATGCAGTCAAGCACTGAAATAATGTGGCTGCGATTTTTAAAAGCATTGGCGTAGCCAGGATTTTATATCGGATGAGGGGGGGGGGGGGGGGGGTTGAGCCGCCAGAGCTGCTCAAACGAGCTGGAAGTTGGCCGCGGAAGACACGCCAAAGATAGCAGAATCGGTGGCGACACGCCGACGGCACGAGATGCAAAGTTCTATATATGTGAAATAAGGAAATAACCCGAAATATCCTCCGCCCCCCCCCCCCCTTTAATATGTCAAAATGGTGAAGAGGGAGCCAGAAGAACCGACCGGTACGTGCTGGAGCCTGGAAGCGTTATCTGGCGCGTGCGATTCACGTTCGCGCGAATCACCCGTCCTGGATGACCCCCCCCCCCCCCCTCCCCACTTCCCTCACGAGAAATTTCGGGGGGAGGGCTTGTTTTGACCCCCTGTACCCCTGAAGACTTTGGTAAAAGCCAGTTGTATTGTGCAATTAGTTTGAACATTTCGCTAATGCTTCAAGCATAACATCACCCTGCCGTTGTAACATAAATGTTATGCTTATGTTCAGATTGATTATGTTACCTGACAGTATTACCTCGAGCATTTTAATAACGTTAAATTTCTAAAATTACTTCAACGTTATGCCTTGAACATTGTAATAATGTTGCAATAAAGATGTTACCTATAACGTTGCTTTGCGGGTACTTCTTAACATTATAATAATGTTTACATTTTTACATCCCATTAATGTTCTGCCGTGAATATGCCCTGAACGTTATTATAATGTTTTAATTTGTACATTACTTTAACGTTGAGTCCTGAGCATTTTAATAACGTTACCATTTCTAACATTGGTGATAAGTTGTTTCCTGAACATGTCCTGAACGTTATTATAATGTTTGTATATTTACATTACTTTAATGTTGAGTATGAGCATTGTAATAACATTAGTATTTCTAACATTGGTTTTAAGTTGTTTCCTAAACGTTAAATAAATGTTGGGAACAAAACGTTAACATACATGTTTCTTTTCAACGTAAAAATAACGTTTCTAACATAACATAAACATTGAATGTTTTTTTTAAACGTTACATAAACATTGCCTCGTAACATTTAACGTTATTTAAACTTTCGCAACTTCCAGATAACGTTATTCTAATGTTCTGTGCTACTTGGGTGAGCCAGCTGATTGCCAGGAAACTTTCGCTTCTCTCGCCTTTTTAGCCTGGACTTGGCTATGTCTCTTACTAAAACGTCCAGCCCGTGTGATTACTTTCCCTACTAAGAATAATACCCATAAAAATGACGCCCCCGGTAGCATTCACAACGGGAGCATAAAGAGCGCGCAAAGTGAACAACAGAGACGCTTGTGTAATCATGCATCCCCTTACGGAAATTCAAAGCAATATGTTTAGACACAGGAAGCCTTATAAAATGTCTTTGAATAATATTTTACGCATCACACTAAAATCTACCAGAAAATTTTCAATACACGCTGCTGATATTCGCTGCGTTATCAGCTGTTACCACACCACTTTAGTTTCGGTTGCAGAACCATTATTACTTTTTGAACTAACTCTGGTATGAACGCGATTCTTTCTGCAGAGAATTTTGGAACGTTTAGGGGTTCCCAAAATGTAGCAAAGAAAAAAAATTACGCCCACCTCCCCTCGCGGGAACCCTGGTGTGATGCAACGCATCTCATGGGGGGTTCCATTGGCGTTTTCCATCGTATTGATTACGCTTATAGCAGGGATTCTCACGCGAAGGGGAGGTGGGCGTAATTTTCCATTTTCACCATGCAATGCACATGCAGTACACGTATGCTCAGGAACCGTCGCATCAAGCAATCGTCGAGTACTGTGAGAGAGTGCAAGCGTAACGCGGACGACCGTCGACTGAGACCACCGGAGCGTGGCATGCCGCTTTATATTCACAGCGCCCGAAGGAGAGGAGAGCGCGGAGAGAGAGAGTACTGCACATGCGCAGCGCCGACCAGCGGCACCTAGCAACGGAGTGAGAGAGCGCGCTGCGCCAACCCGCAGCTGTTTGGGAGAGAGTGTTCGCTATCGGAGAGAGGAGAGGAGAGAGAGGCGCAGCTGTGCGGACAACGCCGGACAGACGCAGGAAGGACAGAGGGGCGAGCATGAGATACGTTGCATCTAAAACAGTATTTTTAGAAAAAAAAAAAAAAAACGTTTTTTCAAAGATGGCAACATACCTTATGCTAATATCCCCAAGCCCATATTCAGCCGGATGTATGCAAATTTCTGCTAGCAGCTGTTTCGTTGTGGGTTCTGATGTACAACAGGGTTTATTTTTAAGTAGGAAAAGATAGTGTATACAAGCGACTACATGGCTGCAGCATGGAAGAGAAAGTGAAGTGGCGGTCAGGGCGCAGACGTAACTCGATGCCGTCGTCTGCTCAAGGCTCACCGCGCTCCGTCGCAGGGAGGAATCTAACTCGTGGGGCCTCGTGTTGAGGGCTGTTCCCGCCGGCGGCTTTCATACACCGTGGGTTGGCTTCCGCCGTCTACGAAGTCGGCTTGACTGCGAGGAGCCATTTAGTTTAACAGCAGCCACGTGGGGACACTCGATCTGGCAGATCATCGGAGAAGGTAAAGTTACCCCAGGATTGCCACCACTGTTCCGCGATCCATCGGGAGTCTGCTGTCTAACCCCTCTCTTCCTTACAAGTCATCCTCATCGAAAGGCGTATTTTTGCCCTTCGACATAGAAGAATGAGAGAGAAGAACAAGAAGATGATAAGAAAGTGTGGTAGGAGCAAAGAGAGAAAGGGGTTCGAAATTACAGGTAGTCAGGAAACAGGTGTCCGGTTTTATGTAAAAAGAAGACCGCTACTCCAGGTGGCTGCACATGGATTTCCACATGATCTTCTATCAATGCTCCTAATGAAGTTGTTCTATCTCTTTCTCTCTCTCTCTCCTCTCTCTCATTCCCCGGCGCGAGAAACACGAATGTAGTGAAACACAAGGTCTTTTTTTTTTTTTTTTTCCTGCTCAGAGCAGCTCTCCAAGCAGCCCAAAACTGCTCTATTTGCTGCTCGGAACTGCTTTGAGCAGACAAAAAAAGAAAACAAAAAGATACCAACGATCTAGACGAACCGCGCTTCCCGCATGCGTAGTCGGAACTCGAAAAGCCTACAGTGAAAATGTCTTTTTGTACGCAGATTGAGTAAACCATACATATTACGGCCGGAGAACTACATATATTAGAGAGTTTTGGCACTCCGTGTGCTCCATCCGCTCCGTGTTTACCGTGTTGACCGGGACAGGGCTGCGCATGCGCGCGGGCACGGCGAGAAGGACACGCCCCACTGTAACGGATGCGCGGGCATGACGAGGTCCGGCCCGCGGGACAAATCCCCCCTCGGAACGAGTGCGCAAGTCCCGCTCATCACGGTGCGAACGGAAAACACGGAACATACGGAGTGCTAATACTTTTAGCACCCCGTATGCGAGATTGTTGGATCCATGCCCCCCGTACCGGTACGGCGATCTGTACTACCGACTTAGTTCGAGCATGCAAATAAATTTACCAGAAATAAATTACAGCTAAAAAGAATGAAAGCAAGCGTACCCTAACGAGCAGCTTAGTGAGGGCCGAAGCGTGCAAAGGTAGAGGATTCAGCCGACCTTCTGGTAAAAGATAGCTGAAGAGCTAGTTTCGGTTTCCCAGTTCCGCCTTCTTCCACATCGCCATGGTCATCATCTAACGTCATGTTTTCCACGCCGTAAGAAGTAGTAATGGCAGGAATAGAAGTGAGTCCTCCTGATCGGCAAAATTTAAATCTGCGGCTGTTTTATGCTCCTACTGTTCACCACTTTTGCGTCGGTGATCCGTTCAATATGGACGCTTTATTTCTTCTCTTTTAGGTTCCTCCAGTATTTAAGGATCTTCCTGTGAAGGTGCAAACGTCGAAGCTTGTCATTCGCAAGGATATCTTCTCGCAGCTGGAAGGGGCGGCCAAAAGTGGTAATATTCGTTCTGGATCGCAAATCTTTTCGTTGCGCAATGAGTGAGCTAGTGGGGTCGCAATCTTGCGCCTGTGACGTGTCGTATAAGGTGCGGGAGCCGCTCGGTTTCTTTTAGTCGGCTCGAAGCACCGATGCCGGTGTCGACCCAGTTATTAGCACGTGTTGCCCAAAAGCAAACTTAGCGTTTTTCCCTTGCAGTAACTTCGTGATCGTGCAGAAGTTGAATGAACGTGGCGAAATATTTTGCTTTGTTTGTAAATATGTGAGGCAGAAACGACGACGACGATACAGGCAGGTGCTGTTTCTCTGGGTACCTGTTACGCGTTGGTGTTACCTGGTTGACATTGCCGGCTTAATACGGTATCGCTTATAACTGCGGCGTCCCGCCGATTCCGTCTGTTCAAACGAAGTGTGAAATGCTCGATCGCATACGTATCTACGGGATTTAAATCGCCGATGGGGCTTTTCTGGTGATAAGCAAACGCTAGGATGTTTCGCAGTGCGAATACCCGTTTTCATTGAAATATCAAGCACATCCCGATTACGCACTGATAATGCATCTGTATCGATCGACTAGTCGCTGTTGCTCCACCTTGTCAATCGTTGCTTTTCACCTTGTATGGACAGACATGTACGAAGTCTCGTAATCTTGGTGGTAAATTTGTATTGGCATTGTTGAGGGAGTCTAGCCGTAGTCGCGGGCCGTACGGATGTACTCACCACAACACTGGAGATGCGTCAAAACTTTTGCGGCAGAAGTTCATTTTATGAAACTTTTCTCAGCTATTGCAGTTTTCTTTCCCAAAGCAGCAGATCGCGGAGCTATTGTCTCGCAAGTCATCAATTAATGTCATAGTTGTTCATTGTATTCGGTTTTTGTTTATTGTTAAGTTGCCCTGCAATCTCACACAAGTGGCCTTTGTGTGTATGTGTGCGTGTGTCTGCTCACAAATTCGTGCGGATTCGTTAGTGTAGTTGTACCGCCGCAACTGTGCAACCACAAAATCTTGATTCTTACATACTACCTGTTAAGTTGCAGCCAAATATTGTGGCTGCCGGCTCCCACAGGCATTCAACTATTACTTTCTCCAGTCTTGGTTCTTTGGGCACTTTCTGAGTTTTTCAGCTGTTTCTTTTGCCCGGCGACCAAATCAAATTTTCAAGTGGTGGTTTTGCGATGGCTGGCCCAATACAATGCAATGCCAGTGCACTGCTCCAGATAGCTGCACCATGGCCTCTGTCTGCTCGTGTTCACCGTGGTGTGTTGAAGGGCGTTGTAGTTGGGGAAGTATTCATTCTCTGCAAAAAATGCAGGTGCAGCAGTTTTCCAATACTCTGTACAAAGAGAACGGCAATAGCTCATGCATTGTATCACTCCGTTGAAGTGATGGCTTCGGATGCCAGTGCGGGAGGGCATTTTGAAAGGAGACTGCACCTAATTCCTGACATCACCTGCTTTTTCTCATGTAGTTTGTTTGTGGTTGCCGCAGTAATTTATAAGCATATTAAGTCTGAAAAATCACTGAAACGATGCGTGTCGCGTTCAAAATAGCCGCAGTAATGCGACGCGCGGAGGAATGGCTGGCTGCAATGATGTTCTTAAGGTGTACCTGATTTTAAAAGCAATCCATTCCTGTTTTGGTCTATTGCCCACTACACACTACTGAGGTCATTGCGGCTGCTTTATCTCAGTGTTATGCTTACACACAAAGGAATGGTACTGGGCGGTATCTTGAAGAAATCAGTGTGCAACGTCCATAATCCATAGTGAAAACCATTTTACTTGAAGGAGCTGAATTTTTATTCATGAGCGAAACTTAAGCGCAAACAGACACAGGGACGAGAAAGGGAAACGACAACCAGCGCTTGCGTTTAGTGGGCTTCCATGATCTATTGGTGCCTACGCAATTAGAGCTTCCAGGCTGTGCACGCATATGCTCATTTAAATTAGGTTGTAGGTCACTTTCAAGGTCAAATGTAAAAAAGAATTATTCCAGAAAGTAAAGTTCGTCTTAGTTTTTGACCTACTGTTGGGGACCTGTGCATTCTTTCATGGCACCGTTTATGCCTGCTATAACTTGCAGTGTTTCGAAAAGCTGTCACCTGTGATTACATACTTGTGGTGTTCATGTCCAGTTGGCTGCGATGTGTTTTGCCCTCTTGAAAGCTCGCCACCTACATTGAACTAGCTTTGCCAAGTGGGGCATTTCGTGTATTGTCGCTTGTCCTGTAATTGTTCCCTCAAACCATTTTCGTATTCTGGGATTCCGACTTTCATGTTTCCATACTCTTCACACTAGGTTTCTACAGTGTGCATGCCATAAAACAGCCGTGCTAACTGGGGCTGGTGTGCAAAATGAGCGGCGGCCTAATTGGTGGGTACTGGAAAGTCACTTCATTGCAGCTCTGTGAAGGTGAGCTTGAGGAAAACAGTACTGAACTAGCAGTGGATACCAAATGCTGGAATTCAGTCAAGGGAGGGATGGGAAGATGATGGATAGGTTGGTTGTACATATTTCGCTTGGAGGAGAAAGGGACTGCAGGAGTGCTGGGAGAGAGACTCCTGTGACCTGAGATGCCAGTGAGACCTATTCTCACACCTCCTTCCCTCCCGAACATTTAAGGGCATGCACTTCACGGTTGCGTGTTGTGTGGTCGCAGGGTGCCTGACTGAGCCGATCGTGCGAGGCCTGTGCCAAGTGCTGCGGCTGACTCTACCCCGCTACCATGGGAGCCCCTCGCGCCACCTGGTGGAGCAGTTTGTCGGCGCCCTGCTGGCCGCGCACCCGTCCAGCGCGGGCCACCTGGTCGCCACCATCCGCGACGTGTCCCGCGAGTACAAGCCCCTGGTCATCACGTGAGCAACCGAGCATGTTTTAAACCTTTCAGGGTCAAATTTTTCCCCCAAATGTGACCCCTCAGGGTCAGGTTTCGTTATTACTGATATCAGTTCTTTGGACGAATCTGTTCCTGAGAAAAAATTTACCGTAATTTTTAGAGGGTGATCATAAAGTGACAAAAAGAAATCAGTTGTGTTGTTACATACATGTGGTTTATTCATGAGTAACATAAGAAAAATTCTAAGAAAGTTTCACGGGTGCAAGAAGCACATCAGTTTTAGCAGACGTAAGAAGCGGAAAGCGCCCAAAGGACGAAACCGAAACCAGCCGCGCAGGCGATAGCCGGCGCGCCTGCAGTAAAGCATAAAAAAAAGAAAAGCACCATCGGCACAAAGAAAAAATTTCACGTATTTCTGTAGTGTGGCAGCACATGCCAAGTGAGAGAAATGATTGAAAAAGGCGCACTGTTTAAACATACCAGTGATGACGTACGTGTACACCCAAGAGCAGAAGTTTCCGAACCACAAAAGGAGCAATTTTGAGTTATTTCTCTGCCGCGCGGCAGCCCTGGAGTACTATGTGCGGTAGTTCTTAGTAGTTCAGTACTTATATGACATCTCGCATGCATTCGACAGTTTTTCGGGCTGCTATAGAAGAGAAATAACCTAAATTGCCATCTCCCTGGTCCGTAAACTTTTGATCGTGGCTGTACGTCATTGACCATTTGGAGGTGTTTGCCGGGGACGTACATGTACGTCATTGACCCCGAAAGGGTTAACAACAACGCAGTTTCTAGAGTTACGTCCGACATAACCCAAAATTGAAAACTAAAGTTATGTTTGACAAGAGTCCTGGTCCGACAGAACACTTAAGCCAATGTTTTGAGTTACGTCCGGCGTAACATAAAGCACAAAAAAAATTTTTACAGCTAACGGCAACCAAATGCCATGACGCTCTATATGTGTAATCCATACGCAACATTGAGGTTCCTCGATTATCAATCCCGGATCATCCGTGGACTGCCCGAGATGCGATCCGGTGCTCGATTTTCCCATGTATTCCAATGGGACTTCCGGTCCGAACGCAGTCCTCGGACTATCCGCGGACCGTCCAGGACTGGTAAATCGAGTGGGCCAATTATTGAAATGGTCGTGTGTACGATACATGACTTCAAACTTCGAAAACACAAATGTTGCTGCTTTACGGCCAAACCGGTTCGGAATCAGTAAATGATAGGTAACATGTTCGACAGCGCCGGTTTCCCCATCGATCGAGTGACCAGGAGCGTGACTTAAGCGCCCACACTACTGCAGCTATCTGGGTTCGAATCCCAGCTGGGTTGATGGAGTTTTTTTTTTTTTTTAATTAAACGATTCAAATTTTTCTGTACTAGTCCACGTGCACTTCTTTCCATATCCAACACATGCAAGCAAAGGAGAAGACGGGGAATTAACAAAATAGAACCTCATTACGTTTTTTATTAGTCAGCCAGATCAATCAACTAAAATTTAGCAACATTTCTTTTCTGCGAAGAAAAAAAAGACTACCAGGACATTCGCTTTATTACCCCTAATCAATTATTTATTATTAGGGGTAGGTTATTGATCAATTAACCTTCCGAATAATCAATTAATGCTTTAGCTACGATAAATTGTTTTAACCCGTTTAAGCTGGTGAGAAAACGCAATAATATTTCATCGACAACTCTTATACTTTCTACGCGAAGTCGACTTGTTCGTGTACCTCTGAACTTGTGTATCTTCATTCCACAGGACAAAATTTTTGAATAAAAACTACAAATATACACAGCACAGAAAACGAGTGGGCAATTATATATACCGTTGTACCATTGTATAAACTATATCTGTAGTAATTAAGCAAGATGCGATTAATCGGCGCCATCTGCACTCACGGCTGGTGCTGATGTTCCCGATTCTAGAAACGTGTGTGTGACGAACGAGCTGATAAGCGTCTCGCCCGCATCATGCGCTGTGACGATGACCTACTTACCTCATCTGGCAATGTGTGTGAACAAGTGTATGAGCATATTGATCTTATTTCTGCTACTAGTACATAATTATTTTTGGTCATTTGTTCTTCCAAACCGACACAACCGAATAATCGATGCATGAAGCCATCCGATTAATGGGGTTAAAATATTAACCCGACCGCCTAGCCCTATTATTACATTTGTTAAGACTCTTGACCCATGTAAATGTGTTCTTGGCACAAACTGCAGATGCTAAAACTGGCACTGCGCCCATTGGCACTGCGCCCACTGCATTTTGTTAATTCCTGTGTTCTCCTTAGCTTACATTGTTGGATATGGAAAGAAGTGTACGTGGACTAGTACAGAAAAATTTGAATCCTTCAATTAAAAGGGCCCTGAAAGGCATTTTGAGCACACTAAATGAACTAGCGCAACCGTTAGATTGGGTCGTCAACGTCCTCTGTGCCAAGTATTACTCTTTTACGCGCAGCGGAAAGCTCACACTTTTGTTGCAAGGTTTCTCGTTTTTTTCTCACCCTTTCCTTCGTTTTTTGGACGCCGCCATCTTCACATGTCTACATCATCGATTTCCAGATGTTCGTCATGAGCTAGACATCCTGCTATTGGGCCACTTTTTCACGCACTTCCGGCAAAGAAATGAGTCGTCTGCTCAGCGCCGGCTCGCCAGCTGATCTGCCAGCGGAGTGCCGGAGTGCTTGGGCATTTTACGACAAACGAAACAAGTGTAAACAAACGCTTAACCGTTTGTATTGAATGCAACACGGCCATAACACGACATGGATATTCTCTTACCTGAGTACATTCCATAAAGAAAGCGTTGAAGCCCGTGGCACTTTTTCGTGCAATCGCAGAGAACGCCCTGAGCCGAATGCCCGGGTTTGACGCATACATTTTATTCAACTTCAAAACAATCCAGAGATGCGTTTCTAACGAACGCAACGTCACGAACATGCGTTGAAAGTCTGAACCACGATTGACAGAGGATGGGTTGCCTCCTGCCCGTCGTAAATTCGGTACTCACCTCGCGCGCGGTTTGCGGGGACGAACAGCAAGTCACTTAACTCTGGCGCACAAGCCGATGGCTTTTAGCCACGCACACTGCACATACCCCATGTGAGGTTGAGTCGTACGTCGCTCGAGAAAGATTATCCAGACCATGGGAAGAACTATCCAGCAGAAGCACAACGTCGCATTTCATCGCGAAACAAAGGCGTCCACAACACACACACACCATAGCCTCCTGTAATGCCAAACGCATCTCGCACTTCCCAATGGGAGTGGGTGGTACACCTGCAGTGCCCACATGTCGCGAGGTGGGGCGCCAAGCTGAACCGGGATCACGGAACCGTAACTGACTTCTGGGGCGGTTGGTGCCTTGTTGCCAAGGCAACCGATGTTTGAGATTGTCAAAGAAATGGCGCTCGCTCCAGCGCTAGAAAGCTCAGAGACGCGGCGGAGCATGTTTTGCCAACGTTGCCGCTCTCCACCACGCGTCGCCCCAAGCTGAACTGGTCACATGATTGAAGCGTTTTGTGCACGGGTTCTGTATCGGTTTAATATGACTTTTTCACATGCCGCCGGCAGGAATTACCACCGCCGCAAAATAAGACCCGGCACCAGCGGGGCCACATCTGATACGGTGCTTTTTGGATAAACAGTGCGCGGTGCATCAAGGGAACGAGCGCACGACCCTCCCCGTGCGGCTGTGAGTTCGCCGCCGATAAAAAGTCATGTGCCGCCAGCAACGTACACCGCGAAAGGGCAAGGCCAGGCCGCCGCATACATGCGGCCAGATTTTTCGTTCGCTTTTCCAGCCTTGAGCGAAGTGCGGGATTCATGGTGTCAACAAAGCTTGCCCGTAGCAGACGACAGTCTGAGCAGCACAATAGCGGAAGTACGTCACCGCTGCGGAGCGCAGCATCATGGGAGGCAAGGCTCGCGCGCCGTCAACAGCGGAGAGTAAGTCGAAAGGAGGAGGAAACTCGGAGCGACGATAATGCGCGGTTTTTTTATTTACAATTTCTCAGCTAATACTCATCGCTTTAACAAAATTCTTGCGGGAGGAGATTGCATATACATTGCTTTATTTGGGTACATGTACATCCATGCATCGGCGGAAGGTATTCAGGACCCCTTTAAGAAAAAAACTCCATCAACCCAGCTGGGATTCGAACCCACATCACTGCAGTAGTGTGGGCGCTTATATCACGTTCCTGTCCACTCAACCGACGGGGAGCCGGCGCTGTCGAACATGTTACCTATGATTTACTCGTTCTGAACTGGTTTGGCTGTAAAGCAGCAGCATTTGTGTTTCCGAATTTGATGTCATTTATCAATAATGTTGTGTATAGGTTACACATATAGAGCGTCACGGTAGCTGGTGCCGTTGGCTATAAATTTTTGTGTGCTTTATGTTACGCCGGACGTAACTCAAAACATTAACCTAAAGTTCCGTCAGACGCAACTCTAGACACTGCGTAACAACAATTGTGTTCTTAGTTGAGGCTTTCATGGAACGAGGTGCAGTAATGTGGGTGCAATGATGTGGAGAGGGTGTAGCCTAGTGAGGGGGGAGAGCGAGCGCCAAGCACACGTGCAGCTTAGTGAGGGGGAGGGGGAGCACGCGCCGAGTGCAGGGGTGGGGGGCGGAGTCCAGGAGGGGAGGAGACGAGGTTGCCAATGGGAGAGTGCGCACCCAACAGATGGTTCAGAGGAACGCTTATATATGGACGAGTGGGCTTGGCGGTTGCTCTCGAATGTTCGGAAAATGGGTAAAATGGCACGCTCTCCGGAAGAAGCTGACCTTCAGAAGCACCAGCAAGAGTTGGCTGAACTGGTTTATGAGAAGTTCTGTGAAGCTTAGCCTTACGATTATGAAATGTTTAGCAGCTTTGCGTTAAGATCAGTGTTCGCAACGTTAAGTCGGTGAAGCCGGACTAACTTTTTGGGGGGGGGCCAGCAGCGTTGGAAGGGGAATCTTGTAAAACAATGCCGGATGGGAGTAAAGTGGGTTTGAGCAATTTAATGGAGGCACCTGGGGTAAAATAAGGGTGCTGCCAAATGCTTACGAAAGAAAGCTGGGCAGCTTTCTTAGAAATGCGTTTCAGCTGATGAAAAGTTCGCCCTGTCTGTCGTCTGGGGTTCGAACCCAGGACCACCACCTGTTTTAAGGTAGTGATGGAGGTAGAAAAGTATCTTTTTTTTTTTTTTTTTTTACTGTGAGGTTTGCTTGGAAAGTTTTGCAACTTTAATTTTGCACTAGTTAAATGTGTTTGGCTTGTCACCTGATTTTTTAGATAGGACCAACAGCCTTGATTGAACCAACAGGCTTGTGCCTTAGTTCTGACTGCAGCAAATGACCGAAGCAAACTGCGGAGGCAGTGAAAATTATGTGCCGTTAGGCATGACGTCCCAAATACCTTGTCAAAAATGGGTACTGATGCAGTGGGCATGTGTTCGGTAAGCACACAGAGAGGTTGTGTGGTGCATTTAGAAATATTCTAGCGGAACGCCAATGTGTGAGAACAGTAACATTCATTCTGTGGTGGTTTGCTGTTTGTCCTCCATGATTCAGTTCATTCTGAAAGCTTTCAGTGATGTGAGTTCTCCGAGTGAAACAGTTAGTTGCTGCGGTAGAGACGGGGAAGCCTGCCAGTACCCTGACTTGTGCCAGGCTGAAAATATTTATTGATATTCGGTCTGTGATTATATTTTTAATGAGGTGCACCCACTCCAGCTGATGTGAAGGAATTTGAATATCCTAAAAGCTTTCGGCATGCAAACGTCCTAAGAGCGCCCTGAGGACAACATCTTAGCTCAAAGCACCTCATTTCCTTGTGTCATGCCACACACTGCTGCTGTTTAGTTGGCTGATGCATTGTGCCGTTGTGCTTACAAAGGGTGTCGGTTTGATTTTCTGGCAGTAGAGGCTGTATTTTCGGGGCCGGCAGGATACGAAAAGGCCTGTGTGTGTGTGGATTTCAGTGTGCATAGAACATGCTGGGAGGTTCAAAATTGCACCACTTTGGCATGCACACATCCGTATAGGCCACGTGTGTCTTGAACTCATTACACCTAAAATGGCAACCCTTTTATTCTCGCGAGGGTAAAATCATTTGTGTGGCTGATATCGATTGTGTAAGGTAATTAGTGCGGAAAGTTGGGCAAGCTAATACTGGGATAACTAGGGCGTATTTTCTAGCGCAAAAATGACGGGAACTTGGAGACGAATACAGACGGGACAAGCACTTGACGTCAACTAAAAGTGTGGTTTTTGGGGGCCCGGCATTTTCAAGGTTTAATGTTTGTACTTTCAGTTGATGTATACCGGTTGTCCCATCCGTATTCTTCTCTCAGTTCCTGTCTTTTTTGCGCTAGAAAACATGCACCAGTTAAGGTAAGTTTTCAGCTCATAAGGTTTCTGGGGGGGATAGAATACAAGCTGTTGTTTTAGTGAGCAGCAAACATTTTAAAGACTCGTTCTACATTTACTTAGAATTTAACACAGGCATGTTTTTCCAAACAAGGTCTGAGCTTTGCGCTGTTAAATGGATTTTGTTGCCAGTTTTCTTCCGGCGTTATTGTACAGCCGCTTATTATTAGGCTTACACGCAAAAAACTCTGCGTGCTTCGGTGTGTGCAGCTACGTGGCACAGTTCTAGTCTGTGCTGTAAATTGCGCTTACATCTGTTTCTGATAATGTCCCAGGAAAATGTTTGACTGTGTCGCATCTATAGAGGGCTTCTTCCAGGGGTTTTCGCCCTTGAATCTTGGGTAGATTGTCATGGATTTTTAGGTGCCCTCAAGATCAGTGGCTCTATGTTGCACTTCATTAAATGGCCCTGCCTGTTTGTTTGACCAGAAAGCGCGAGAAGTTGAAGACATTTTTTCGTTTTCGTATGTTTCCGATATCATCTGATTTTGCCTGTTATACACATCATGTCCTTGAAGGTAATGCTTGGTTTTGTCATCAAGTTCTGGCTGGTGCTTTCTGCTGACTGACTGCCACCTTGCAGTGATTGTGTGCTGGAAGCTTTTGACATGTGAGCTGGTGCAGCGCAGACAAAGGATGAATGTAAAGTCCTCAATGGGGGGGGCCTGAGGACAAAATACAAGTTTGGTTTATTAATCCTTTCACTGTGGGGTGTTTCTGGCTGTGATGCACCCCCAGTATCGGCTTGGTTTCAGGGAAAATCAGGGAAGGAGCATAGTGATTTATTTGACTATGATAGCGTCCAGAACGTAACACGTCGAAAGGAAAGAGCGTGGGTGAGAAATCGCCATTTCTTCCGGATATTTTCAGTTTTGCCGTGCACGCTTCCGGGACGACCCCCCCACTGTTTCAACATCAGAATCTCACGCTGTGGAACTCGCACCCATTCCTCGGATGAGAAACTCTCAGAATGCGAATCCGAGCTCGGCTCGTATTCAGATCAGAATCGGAAGAACCATCGCTCCTGTCCGCAGTGAAAGGCCCCGCGCGGTCAGCCATCGAAAGTAACCGCGCGCATGGAGGGAGAACTTTCAGCAGCCCGCACAACGCACAGAAATGAGCGTTGCGAAATCATGATGGTAGATAGAGATAAAAAGGGGATGCAACATTGATACAACAACCTCGTTTGCTGTTGACCGCGGCAAGTGAAGGCGCGGCGAGCGTGCGAAAGCCAAGATTGAGTTATGTTGTGGTCTATTGGAGAAGCAACAGCGCACTGGTTTCCCTGGCATGTTGTAGCAGACGCGGGAACAGGATAAAAGCACAAAATAAAAAAATAAAAAAAACCTACAAACCCGTTGCGGATGGCACAGCAACCCTTGCACCGTAATTGCACGCATGCCGCGTGGTCACTCATATCGATAGAGCACAGCGTGTGGAGCGACCATGCCCCCCCCCCCCCCCCCCCCCCCCCCCCAGAAACGAAGAGTGGGTGTGGTTGCTCCGTACTGTTCAATATACCGACACCGACGTAAGAGACCTTGCGAGTGAAAATATGAGCCACTAGAAAGATTGGACAGATGGCGCAAACAGTCCAGGCACGCCAGCTTTGTGCTATGGCGCAAATTTTTGAATGCACAATGGAGAACGTACTTTCCATTGCATCACTGACACTACGGAGGGGAAATGCGAAAACGTACCGGACCTTTCATCAGTGACAGCGAAAGGTTAAAAAGATGGCTTTGTCCCCGAGAACAAGTGTACCGATTTCATTGCCATGTTCAAGCAGATAGTCTAGATAGATATTAAAGGTAGCAGTGGCGACTCCGCTGTCACTTTCCCATGATTTTCTGTGACTTCACAGAATTTTGCCTGTGCGATTAGCGGCCGCCTACCTGAGCCACCTTCAGAAAACAAGATTGGGTGGCGGTTGTAGTGGAAACTCGTTCAGTTCGATAGCATCACTTGAATGATCACCATCCAGCTGAAACAGTGGAAAAATGTGTTTTGGGCTGGCCCATAATACGTCACTCCTGCTCATGTTACATCCACAAGTGGCGCGAAATTTGAAAGTTGGTCGATTTTTCTCGCTGTTTTTCGGTTAGAAAAGCACCCTTGGTGGTTCGATTTGAGCTGAGTGAGTTACCAAGGGCTAGTCCTTTCAACAAATTGAATTGAACAAGGCTGTATTTTGTTTTCATAGCCCCCCTTGATTAAAGCGACTTCTTCTTCTTCTTGCTCCTCATTTCTTCTACAGCAAGAGCCTGGCGACCACGTGCCTGGCGGTGCTCAGTTGGTCTTGCCGAGTAGCCCACCAGGTCCTGGTCGTTCGGGAAGACCTCAAGCCCGACAAGTGCCGCGACCTGGTCAGTGGCGCTTTCTTTCAACCTTGGAAATGGAAAGGCCGAAATTGAAAACGCCTGTGCGTTGAGATTTCAGCGCACGTAACGTAACGACACCTTGCAGGTGGTAAAAATTCATCCGGATCCCTCCGCTACGGCGGGCGCCTCACAGCCCAGGTGGAGCTGCAATGCGTTAAACCCTAAAAAGAAAGAAGAAAAAAAAAAGGTTTAGAATTGTTATATTGCTAGTATTTCGGTTTTGTAGTGTCAGTTTTGATTGTTAACAAATGTGCAGTCCTAATGAATTGTACTGCAATTGGTGAGATGTTAGTGTACAGGGGTTTTTCCAGTGACATGATATAACAAGCGCGGCATTGCTTCCTTGAGGGCTTTGGTGTCTTTTGTTGGCTCCCCCCCGGGGATTCCTGTGATCACGCAAAATTGTACAAAGATCTGTGATGGTCACACACACTGGAAATGAAAACAAATACTTGATTGGGAAGCCTTACTAGGTGCCCAGAACTGTTGTTTCATTAGTGTTGGCCACTGTGTGAACTTTTTTTTTTGTGGTTTTTGACATTGTATTGCACATGTTACATTTTTTTATCGAACGAACAAACAAAAAAGTCCACGTTGATTATCCTTTCTACTTTTGCCGTAATCTAACTGTTTGGTGCGTTGTAAGCGGTGACTGAAGCCAACTTTTATTTCTTCACGCAGTGGCACCCAGTTGTCAGAGCCAAGTGAATCCCATTAGTGCACTGTGTTCTTACATTTACTGTAAAGCGTGTTAGTGCACAGGTGGCCTTCACTGCGGTCACGATGTAGTGCTTCCCTGCTTTCTTACAAGTAGCTGTCTCTCTTCTCCACTTGTCCAACCCTCTTGCAGGTGGAGGCCCAAAGTAACCTTCTGCTGTGTGTGGTGTCGGCCTGCGACGCCACGCTCAACAAGAAGGCCAAGAGGAAGATGAACTACCTGTGGAGACAGGTGATGATGAGCGCACCGTTGCTAGCTGCTTTCGTTGAAAAATAAGCGGCTGCGTCCAGTGATCAAACGTGTGCGTTAACTGTGACTTTTGTCTCGGGTGGTGGGTGAAGATTGGGTGCTCTCTACAAAATTTTGCTATTTTGTTTTCACGCCAATCCTGTGTCAGCAGTGTGATCTCTTTCTTGCTAAATGTTTTTGGGGGCCAAGCCTCTTAGGGGCTGGTGCGGTTGGCATCTCCTGTTATCCGTTGTTGTCATAACCGTTGTCTCATGTAGTCACGGTACTAAAACACCGGGACACTCATTTACGCCTCGCGCCAAAGAGCTTCGTGCTTCAAAGAGACTTTTACAGCAAAGCTGCATACCTCTACCCCCCCCAATGGTTTCATTTCCGTTGGCAAAAATGCCAATGCCTCTCCCCAGGTTTCACATTGAGGATATGGCCCGGAATTTTTTTTCAGTGAATGTATTTACTAGAGCTTATTCTGTGCATGTAACCGTTGTTTATTGCTGTTGGGCCCATGAGAGCTTCATTCGCTTTCATGCAAATGAAAGCGCTTTATCAGGGCATCAATGCCACAATGTATTCTATCAATGAATCTAATCACATGTGGCTACTCGTGCAAACAAGACCGTTCTAGTGTTAGAGTATGTGGGCAGGTTGGCTTAGAAAGAATTTGTGGAACGCCGTCCTAGAGGTGGGTATTGTATGGAGCCCAGCCACGATTGACCCTGGTTGGTTATAAAATGCGCCGTGTTGGTGATGAACTGCCTGCCGGACGGCAAAGTTACCAGCAGGCCAGTCGATGGAAATGAGAGTGGGCATGAACAAAAATGTGCAGGTCAAGCTGGAATCGTACGTGGAAGTGCTGAGCGGCATGGAGTCGTCGTGCGCCGTGCTGCTGATGTGGTGCTTCCTCATCGGCTTCTTGGACACCCAGAAGCTGAGGGACGCCATTCACGGCCACAAGGTGTGTGTCTGCGAGGCTGAGTGCTGACGATTCTGCGTCCTTTAAACCAGTGTCCATCGACAGAGCCGCAAAGAATAAAAATTTCCGTCTCCGAAACTAGTGTAAAATACTTTGCAGCTCAGTCTAATTTAGGTATCATGGTAAAAGTCATACCGAAATTGGCCAAAAGGACGACTCTGTTATTACTAGAGTGCGAAGATGGGCTAGTTGGTCGATACTCATGGCAAAAGAACAGCGCAAAGAAACTGAATGGAAGACAAGAAAGAGGCAAACACGGGCACTGTTCGTCTCTTTCTTGTCTTCTGTTCAGTTTCTTTGTGCTGTTTTTTTGCCATGTCTATCATTACGCCGAGCTTCATTTGCCCGTCATAATTACGCTAGTTCCGAGTGAAGTTGTAAATGTTACCGAATTCCCTGCTGCTGTAAATACGTTGGCGTGTTTGGGGGGAGTTGGTTACAGGAAATGGCTGTAGCTCTTTTTTTTTTTGTCACAACTATCCTGCAACAAATTGTGTGACAATTCGTCATTAAGACAATCGTGGATTGCAGAGTTTATATCTACTTTTCTTATTAAGTAGTTTACAGGGAAGTTGTTGAACGTACACGATCCGCCCTGCTCCAGTACACCTGCTCCAGGACTTATATTTTCACAGTAGCAGAAGGGCTATAAATTTTTTTTCTTCTGCTTTGTGGTAAAAAAAAGAAAGAAAATGTGACATTTTGAACTTTGCTCGCAAGTCTCCCCCTCCCACACTTCATGGGTAGATTTTTTTCTCTGCATGAAATTAGGAAGCACTTGAATTTTTCTGGAAGTGCTATGCATGAGATACTGAATCATGTTAAATTTCAAGGTCACTGAAATGATAACGCATTGCCGTGCTTGCTATCCAAGCAAAAAATAGGGACTTTTTGTTTTTGCGCTCCTACTGGTGTTAGGTTTGGATTTCATAAGTCTAGCTTGACAGTGTAGTTGTTCCAAGAGCATGTTCTCTGTTCCTTTCTCTATACAACGCTTTTGTTTGTGGGTGCAGTTTAATTTTAAATACCTTAATGGTTTCATGTTTTGGTTGTAGTGTATATAGCTGGCATGAGACGGACTCATCACAGTGTGCACTGCAGTAGAGCAGAGGGAGTGCATTACAATTGTGTAGGTAGTAACCCGGAATATGATTAGCTCCTCTCCACAGATGTGCTCCATTGCTCTGTCCGTGTCCAAGTGCAAATGTAGTGACTACCGGGGCACACTGCACGGGCCTAAAGAAGTCCACATAAACTGAGAAGACGTCTCCACCTCTGTTTCTGACTGTGTCCCCGCAGGCCAAATTTCTGGAGGTGTTCAAGGTGGCCGTGCTGATGAGCAAGACACCAACCCCCACTCACATTCTGGTGAGTTGTTGTGGGAGACGCTGGATTGCGAGCTGGACTTTGCCAGGGCCGCTGGGCGGTATTTGCCGCTGCGCCCTAGTGCGGAAGCAAAAGCGGATCATTTGCTCGTGTGGCCATTCCCTAGGCGGCAGGGAAGCGGGGCTCCTCAAAATCTTCTTCTCCGTTTGAAAGAGAATCCCACTTGAAGGATACAGCCCACCTTGTTGCTCGCAGCATATGTTGTGAAATAGAGGCTAGAAGGGTTATGAAGACTGCGGCAGAAAGCTGTCCGATTGGCAGAGAACAGAGCGGTGCCTACGCTATGCTGCTCCTCATTCCTGTCTCACACTCATCCGGCCGGGATACGGGCTGCTTCTAAATACTTAGCGGAGTGAAGGTCTGTGCGTCAATTTGGTGTGACTCAGTTCGCTGCCTTGGGGTTGCAGGACCACTCGCGTTCCCTACTGAGACACGCCACGCACGAGGACTTCAAGGAGCAGCTGGTGCCGGCCCTGCAGAAGGCCATGCTGCGAAACCCCGAAATCATCATGGAGAGTGAGTGGTGCTATTGCTGGTTGGGGGGGTGGTGGGTGTGGGAAGCATGCTGGGCAGGTGGTATAGCCCTAGAAATTTAGCTAGTCAGCCATTTGGAGAAGTTATGTATCATGATGTCCTGTCGCAGCAATGAAAATACTATGCAGACCATAGCACATTGGTTGACCGCAGTGCCCCCTTATTGTACATGGAGACATTTTCGAGAACTAAATTGCGTTTTCAAGAACTCTTTCAATTCAAGGGCACAGCATGAGCTGCAGTCTTCTCGGTAACGGCGCATATCTGCTGCGTCTCAAGAAGTGATCGCGTGATAAGCTAAAAACACACGGCGGCGCGCGCTACTCTGCCGTACTTCTTGCAGCGCGTCGCTTCACCGCCGCTGGGCCAGCGTGTTGTTGCAAATCATGTTGAACCTCCCGCGCAAATGTCACGTGGTTCGGGTTAACCACGCAAAGGAAGCAGAGAGCGTGTTGTTGCAAATTGGGTTTGAACCTCCCGCGCAAATGTCACAGGGCTTGGATTAGCAGGTAACGAAACAGCATTTGGGGAGGGGAAGGGTGGGAGGGCACTCCTTGTGTGGCGATGCATGAAACCAGACTGAGGGGAGGCAGTGAGAGCCACAGCCGCCACAGCCGCGCATGCCCTTCCTCCTCACCCTTTGCGAGAGCTCCTCCCCGTTTTCTTTCTGCCACCACTGCTGCTGCGTTCAGTCACTCGGTTACAAGGACACCTATGCCACGAAGCCTAGGTAACAGCTTCCAGAGAGCTGCACCCTGAAGCTCAAAACTGAACATCCGTAAATTTCCGAGTGAATGCCCACCCTCGTAACATCGCCCAACCCCTTTAGGGGCGAAATATCAATTTTACTAAAAGACCCCAAAGATCACTTACCTCCTAAAATTGATGGCTTTAGCCCCGATGAGTGAACAAAATACACGCGAGTCATCTATTCATGTGTTGATGTGGTCACTTATGTGTCCTTTTTGCACTTGAGCCGAAAGTTCACCGTCTGGTATTTTTTCTTGATATCTCCATGGTTTTGGTGGGTGGTGTGGCCACTTTTTTTTTTAGTTTTTTGCAGCTCATCCCGTATTTCCCATCCCGTATTTCTGACTTGATATCTCTGCACTTTGGCTGGGTGTTCTTTCGGAACTTTACGGTTGTAGTATTGTCTGCGTCACTGCCCGCTGTGCTTGTCTGCCAGCTGCGGTGAGCAGATGACCAGAGTCATGCACAGTACTGCTTACACCTTCAAAATGCCTAGAAAATCTTTTTCGGGAAATAAAAAGTAGAGTCAAACCCCGCGATAACGAAATTTCGTGAATTCGAAATTCCGGCGGCAACGAAATATTTTCAGATCCCCGGCAATCATCCATAGACGCCCATGTATTTCATACCACGGCAACGAAATGTTTTTGGAAAGTGATCCTGCGTTAACGAAATTTGCTGCAAGTTCAGTTGGCAGTTTGTCTACCCATATGAGGCCAATATCCCTGCTACACTGGCGCCTGAATGTCGTTTGACTCAAATGAGGGGCTTCGAATGCCATTCAGAATCCGCTCCACTACAATTTCGATGGTGTTTGAAAAGTGTAACAATTGCTCGCCGTGCTGTGTGGCGCTGCTGATGTCGAGTTCTGTTTTTACACAACAATGCAACAATCAAATTTAGCAGCAGTCTTTGGCATTAAATTATCAAATTATAAATAAGGTAAGCTTTGACGAGAGTTTTGCTTCATTCTGAATCGCAGTCAAGGTTTTTTGTGCTGTTTTGTGGTGTCTGGCCACACTGGTTTGTCGCTTGGTCGCACTGGTGCTGAGAGTATGGGATTGTCGATATCATGATTTAAGTGAATGTGAAGTAAACAAAGTCCTACAAAAAGAATATTTTGTTTGTTTTAATTATGCCAGTATAATGCATTTTTTATTGCTGACTTAAAACGCTGTGCGCGGGAGTGCTTGAAATGGCATTCGCGAGCCCCAAATGTCTCCCGGGGTGCTCATTGGCTTGAATATCATTTGAGCTGAATGGCCTTTCAAAACCCACTGGAGCAGCACAACTTTGCATTTGAGTCAAATGTCATTTGGTTCAAATGATATTCGGACGCCAGTGTAGCATGGGTACTACAGTGCTCAAAAACTGCTCAAATGCATTTGCACTCAAAGGGCATAAAGTTCTACCACAGTGCGCTTGCATGGCTGCTGCCATGTTTGTTTGCGTAAAAGACTGTGCAACAGGCGTCGCTGGAGGCATTATCAGAATGACAACACCAGGAGGCGTGGGGACTCATGGCATGTCATTGCTTTGACTTGGGCTATGGCTTTCTGAGTTGCAAAGGGGGTTGCAAACGATGGTTGGCTGCGGCTGTCGCTGCCGCATCAAAGTATGTAGGCCTTGTGGCTTCCGGTGGCAGTGTTCTCTGACCCTTTCCACACTCTCTTCCGACGGGCTTTCCAGTGGCATAGATCTCCACTGAACAGGCATTTGTTTGAACTTTGAACCCGATGGTCGGGCGGCCGTTGCTGGGCGTTGTTCACCACTTCTACGGCTTCTCCACTCGTTTTTCACTGCATGGAGGTCGACCTTTATGATGACCGACCACGTCAGAATTAGTCGATGAATAGGACTACTCGGAGCAGGCTTATTCACTGTCTTATTGCGATCTTATTTAGAGTATCATTCGCTGTCTTATAAGTTTCCGGAAAGTGTCTCATAGCCTGGAGAACACAAGACCCCGAATAAGACTGCCGATAATATTAGACTGCGAATAAGTCTTTCTTATTGGGTTTTGAGCAAGCAAGCCCTGGAGAGTATTCTTTGCTGGATTAATAGTTAATAGCTATGTGGGAGAGCAGCTACCCGTTGCGACTTTTGCGACATTGATGGAGCAGAAGGCATTTCAAGATGGCATTGGTTGGTTGGAACATTGTTGGCTGTGCACTATTCTTGTGTCTAGGTTCGAATTGTAGTGCTGGCACCATGTTAAAATGTAACAAGGTTGAATTGATGAATGTGCTTTTGTAAATGGATGCTGTTCCGTGCAAAGGAAAGCTGAAGGCGGCACTTCTGCACTCCTAGGTGTTTTTGTTTGCCACGTACCCGCGCTTTCTACAGGTTGGAACCCCCCCCGCCCCCCCCCCCCAACAGCCTAAATTAAATTTGCTACTTACTTGTAGATTATAGATTGAGTTGCATAGGCTGATTTGCCTGAGGGTAGCATTAAGCTTGTAATTTGCATGTAGAGGCATTTTTCATAGTACATATAGTGCCTCATCACACTTTCCCAACAGCTTCTGTTAAAACGAAAAATAGCGGTAGCTTCCCCACCTTCTTTTTGTGCTCTCAATGCGAAGTTCTGGCATGAGGCTTATCTGACGCTTCTACGTGTGAGATAGATTTATTCTTTTTTCACAAGTGGCTCGAGTGAAGAGGCACTGGATGGGTAGTGAAACTGGGCGGAGTGGTTTCCTGCGGTGTAGGCCACAGCCGGGCTACACTCAGCAGTGTGTGCAGATGTTCTCTGCTCACACTGTGAAGCTACAGGCACTTGCTAGATAGCCAGCTGACTCGGTGCCAGTGAGCTAGGCAGACTGCTTGCTGGGAGGACTGCTGTTGGGCTGAGAAGATTCATTACAAATGCACTCGCTGTTTCCTGCACTGCCCAGCAGCACTGCCGAGGTGACTTGCGCTCCCAGAGAATACAGACAACTCGGGATGTGCTGCCATGCCTGAGAATTGTGTTGCGCGTGCCTAGAGCAAACAGAGTCTCTGATGACCTCGCACGTGTCCTCTTTTACCGCTGTAGGGAGCGGTTCAGTTTTGTTGTTGAAGATTCCACAGCTCGGGACTCGACGCTTATCGACATTTCTTACCGTGTCTCAGCTGTGGCCCACGTTCTTCAAGGAGTCTCCCTGGAGCTTAGCCCCTACGTCGGAGAACTTGGCAAGAGCATAGCACGTGAGTGGGGCTTGCTTCTTGCTGACATTGTTCTGAGCTCTGGTTTAGCGTTTTCACCTCTTCGGTGTGTTAGCAGATTACTTTCTGAAACGCTGCGGTTAATGATGTGGGCACTCAGATTTTCACTGGTTTAGTGCACTGTTTGACAGCTGGCCATTGCAACCGATCATTTATTTATTTGAAAGCATGGTTGAAGCTGGGAGGGTAAATGGCTCAGCTGCTCTTAATTGTAAGGATGGGTTGGCCTGGTATGCAATGCAAAAAAAAAAGAAAAAGCAGTATGTTGCTGTTAGTATTAGACTTAATTTGCTGTTGGACTTGTGGCTGGGAGGAGTGCATTGAAGGTGGAGTAATATTGGTAGTAACTAAACCTAATGGAAATTTCGCTGTATGGCGTAACCTCATTGGAACGTCCTTGCAGTTTAAACGTTCAAGCTTCAAGTCGGTTTGCAAGCTGGGGAATATTTGTAACAGCGTAAAGTGTGCCACTCTGGTGAACGGGGGGGACCTGTCACCTTGAGCTCCAATTGATTCAATAGTTAAGCTACAGGGCCAATTGTTCTAACTCCCAGAGTTTTTTTATGGCCCCATTTTTATGTACGTTTGTGTATAATTTAATTGAACATCGATGATATAAGGCAAAAATGGAACTTCCTGGCACCTGGTTTTTAAGCTGACTTGCTGTTAGAGAACGGCTCAGGCAATCGCTACATAGCTTAGTGTTTCTAGGCACATAAAATTGTTCAATTATTTCCCCATCAGTTCTGTGCCACCTTCTCGCTTTTCAAAAGCCTGTCTCAGCCGTTATAAAATACGAAAGGAACTTGTACTAGCTAGTGAAATGTGCTAGGTGCAAACGGCCAAGCTTCAAGCATTCACCGGTTTGCTTGCAACAAGGGTACTCTTCTTTTGCCACCTTGATTATCACTTTTGACGCCCAACATTTCCCTTATTGATGCCCCAATTTTGACGCCCAACGTTTCCCTTGGGCAACCCGCCTTGGGGGCTCAGGGGCTGCTGAGCCCAATAATGCGGGCTAAAGGGGGGCACATGGGTCTTTGGGACCAAAAAATTACCGTATTTATTCGATTATAAGGCAGTCACGATTATAAGGCGAGGGTGCAGTTTGGAGAGTAAAAAAAAATCGCCATATGTATACATACTGAGCTTCGAATATAAGGCGGGGTGCGACTTTGAAAATACAAATTCGGAAAAAAAAAGTTGCCCTATATTCGAATAAGTACGGTACCCAAAAAAGCATTTTTTTAGGTATCATTTTTATCTTGATTTTCGCAGTTTTTTTCCATATGTGGAACAGTGCCATGTACTTATGAAAACCATAGAAGCCCGATTTTAATAAAGAAATAATTATTTTCCCATAATTCCCCACTTTTTCACTTCGAATAGTATCGCAGTGATAGAAAATTCTCGAGAGGTACATCCCAGCATGTAGTGCAGCTAGGAACATCATTTGTGTTGCACTGTGTTGCTGAATGTGTAAACCATGCGATATGGGAAGCAGATTTTGCATTTTGTGTTTCAGTAGTTGTTTAATTAGCATTATTTTTGATTGGTTAGCAGGAGTAGTTCAAACCTGGAAGTTAGAATTGATGTAAACTTGTGTGTGATTGCAAAACAA
The DNA here is from genome assembly GCA_013339765.2 of Haemaphysalis longicornis. Lineage (NCBI taxonomy): Eukaryota > Metazoa > Arthropoda > Arachnida > Ixodida > Ixodidae > Haemaphysalis > Haemaphysalis longicornis. The sequence goes on along the minus strand of JABSTR010002528.1, from coordinate 32,136 downwards.
AAATACTGCTTCACATGTCTCATTCTCCACAACTTCTGGTATCTATTCATGTCTTGCTGGCAAACTTTTGTTGTATAGTTTTTTCCCTACTGTTCTCAAAAACAATCAAGGAATTTTTTAAATTAACACAGAAGCTAGTTACCTCACATCAAAACTAATTAGATATTTGAAATCAGCTAAAAAAACTGAACAAGCCTATGAAGTTTCATTAGAATTGGTTGGAAAGCAAAAAAGAAGTTTCTAAGACCAGTGTGCTTCCTTAATCGTGGCCGCAGTAACCCTTTTCACATGTAAGTGAAAAGCGAAAATGCCCGTGTGCGAGGTTGTAGCACGCATGTTAAATATCCGTAGGTAGTTGAAATTAATCTGGAGCACTCCATTACGGTGCGCCTAATAGCCCAGATGTAGCTTCGGTACGTTAAACCCCGCAATCAATCAATCGACGTTAAATGTTGTCTGTCACAGGTGTGTTGGCTGTACCCCTCTCTGCTCTTCTCATTGTGTGTCCGCCTCACCCATTTGTGTGTGCGTGTGCAGAGCACCTGGTGGCCAAGGACGAGGCGTGCCGCCAGGGGGGCGGTGGTGGCGCTGCACCAACCTGGCCCACCAGTGCGGCTCCCCGGAGGCCCTGGAGAAGCTGCTCAAGCACCTGGTGGGCGTGCTCAACGGTGGGCACTTTCCCTTCCTCCTCCTCCTCCTCTTCTCCCACTTGTTAAGGAAAGGGCCTTAAAAGTGCCCCACCCGGTGAAGCAGCATTGTTGCTGTCTAGTAAAAAAAATGGCCACCACTGTAAAGAGTAAAAAAATAAAAATAAATAAAAACACGTTTGACCCGGTAGGATTGGAACCCAGGTCTGCATAACAGCAACCCAGTGAGTGCTATACGTGCTGTGCTATCATCACCCCACGTTGCTAGCATAGAACAAAAGTTGCTGTTGTTGTCGTCGTTGTCCCTTTCTTCGTGGCACATACCCACTTGGGGGATTGCCTAAGACTTGGGACCTTTGAGAGGCAGCGTGCCGGCTTCACCACACTGTTAATCTGAAGCTGAAAAGTTGTAGAATAGTGCGGGCCATGTGACACGGTTACGTGATGGCAGCTGAGTGCAACAGGTGCGCACCAGCTGTGCTGAACTGTGATTCCAGGAGGGAAGCTGTGGTGTGTGCCAGCGTGCCTGCTCGTGTAATTCGTGCTTTAGAAACAAAAGAAAAAAAAAGAGATGCATATGCTTTGCAGGAGAAACTATTCAAAGTCATTCGCATTAAAAGACAAAAATGAAAGCAAAGAAAAAGATGCAAAAATGGTGTCGCAGTAAAGTTGTTAATAAATAACCTACCATATTTTCGTGCTTATAGCCCGCACCAAAAATGCGAAAATTTGAGTGGCAAAGTAGGACTGTGGATAATACACGGAGTTTTTCCTTTAGTGCAGCTTCATGGCAATATGCGTTGGGTTGTGAAGCTTCTACGCAGTAACACTGACTAAGCCTTCCGTGGCAGTGATTGCGCAAAACATACAAGGACAAGGAAGAAAAAGCAAAAACGAGCGCACTCTAACAACTAAATTTTATTAGTTAATTATGACTTTTGCCTGGCAGTCAGTATATTCTAACTAATTGCTCAATATACGCTTTTTCTGTCTACATATAGTATGTGATGTGTTGCTTGAGCAGTAGCTTTGGTGCAACCTTTCCTGTATCAAATATGTGGAACACGCGAGGATTTTTTTTTTCCCGGCGGGCTGAAAGTGGGGGGTGCGAATTATATGCAGGGGCGGGTTACACAGGTGAAAATACAGTAAGTGCCCCAAGGATTTTTTGTTGCTCGTCCTCCTCCCCGTGTTCTTTTTCTTCGTCCTTTTCACTGTTCTCTCATGTGCTCATCCTCCTTCCTCTTCATTTTCTTCTCTCTTCCTTGTTTGTCGCCTTCATTGTCATCACTCCTTTGTTTCTCTTACCTCACTCCCTTTTCGTTTTGCCTGGTCTTTAGTAGATAAAAATTGTGTTCCGTGCCTTCTCTGGCAAAGGGAGCGCGTCTTGCGTGTGTTCGCTCACTGGATTCATCGCCCACACACGCAGGGTCGGAGGGCAAGCTGACGACGACGGAGCAGCGGCTGAGCGTGCTGACGGGCATCGGGGAGGTGAGCTCCCACGTGGTCAACGGGGCCACCCACGTCCAGCAGCTCAGCGAGGTGGCGCTGCAGCACCTCCTGGCCGTGCTAAAAACTGAGGGTGAGTGGGAGCGAAAGGAGGAGAGTTTTGTCCCGACTGGAACTCGCTTATTACAGCGAAAGCTCTACTGCGCTACATCTTTCAAGGTCATCCATCGTGTCTCATTGTAATGGGTGCAAAAATAGTCTGAGGACATCTACACATTCCGTATGTGTTGTGAATGGGAGAGCATAAATGTCCAGTGGAATGCCTGTGACACCTCGCTTCCACTTCGCATTGTTGAAAGCCTTCGTGTGCTTGCCGCTTGAGGTGCCTTACTTTGTGATCCGCCTTAACGCTTTCAAATGGTTTTGCCTCCTACCTGCCCCTACTCGCTCCTGCCGTTGTGAGTTGATGAGATGGTGAATTTTGCTGCCAATCCTTGGCTGCACTTGTTGTGCACTGGCATAGGCCGCCACTGCCAAAGGGGGGACGCGGGTCTTAGAATGGTCTGGCCAAAATATCGATTTTGAGGGAATTATTGTACCTTCAAGCTGTCTTGCGTGTGTCGCTCACTGGATTCATCGCGCCACACACGCATGGGTCGGAGGGCAAGCTGACGAGCGACGTTCGAGCAGCGGCTGAGCGTGCTGACGGGACGGATCGGGGCAGCGGTGAGCTCCCACGTGGTCAACGGGGCCATCACGTCCAGCGAGCTCAGCGAGGTCGGCGGCTGGTCCAAGCAGCTTGGCCTGCGTAAACAACGAGGTGAATGGGTGAGACCTCCTTGTGGAGCGTGGGAGCGCAAAAGGACCCGGGGTGGACTTTTGAGGAAGCTTAGGAAGGAGAGCGAACAGAACCCGAAGGACTGGCGCTACAGCTCAATCTTGTCAGAGGCCTACATTCGTGTCTCATTGTAATGGGTGCAAAAATAGTCTGAGGACATCGGTTGTACACATGGGCTGCCGTATGTGTTAGTGAATGGGAGAGCATAAATGTCCAGTGGAATGCCTGTGACACCTCGCTTCCACTTCGCATTGTTGAAAGCCTTCGTGTGCTTGCCGCTTGAGGTGCCTTGCACTTTGTGACTTCCGCCTTCCTTTCAAATGGCTGAATGGCCTTTTGGCCTCCTACACATTGTGCCCCTACTCGCTCCTGCCGTTGTGAGTTGATGATGATGGTGAATTTTGCTGCCAATCTGTTTGTTGGCTTGGCTGCACTTGTACTGTGCACTGGCATAGGCAGCGATTTCTTGCCACTGCCATGTTTAAGCTCGTCCTAAAGAATGCCTCTCAAGGGAGCTGTGTCACAACTTCCAACGCCAACTTGCCTGCTCAGTGGTCCGTTTAATGTTTTTTGCATGTACAGTCGAGTCCACTTATAACAATACCGGTTTTAACAATATATCGGATATAACAATGGACAGCCGCGGCACCGTCAGCTTTTCATTGTATTCTATGGCAAAATAAACCGCTTATAACAATGCTGTCATGATGCAATATCGGTTATAACAATTAAATGTGGGCACTGGAACCAACCCTGAACGAAACAAAAATGCAAAAACGCTGCGACAATGCCACCCCAACCCCGCCTATTACGCAAAAGGGCATGAGAGCATACGCGTGGCGGCCAGGCGATAGCGCATTTGGCCTCGCACGCGGCGAGTGCGCGCCGAAGAGGCTCGCATGCCACCGCTGCTTTCGCCTGCCGCGGCGACGCGGAGGAGGGGGAGGAGGACCGGATAGGCGCCTCTACGGGCAGTGGGGAAGTCCATTCTGAGGGTGCGCCGCCTGTAGAAAAAGCACCGGGGCGCCTAAGCCGCCGCAGCAGCAGCGCTGTGTGCACTGTGCCGACCTCCCCTATTCTTCGCTAATCTGGCCACGTCTCCAGTTCCGCCGTTTGCACGTGTTCCGAGTCTGGTGCTTACCAGCGTCGTTTTCCTTGCCTGTTGTCACTGTTCCTGTTCTGTGGTCACTGTCACCTCGATCCTCCTGTCCCGCACGCGCGGACATCGTTGCGCGCGTTTTTGCGCTTGTTTTGTCACGTTTTCTTTGTTATTTTCGGCATAACCTGCTTATAACAATAATCGGTTATAACAATGATATTTTCATGGCACCTCAATATTGTTATAAGTGGACTCGACTGTATAATTAAAGGGCTGCAGAAAGGGGTAGAACAGCTTCTTTCTCCCGACAGGTTAATGCAGAGTTAAACATCATCTTTTCTAGAATTGCCAACTTATGTTGTTGGCTTTGCTGTTTCTGCGACATGTGATGCAGGCTCAAGGGAATGGCTTTTCATTTTGCGGCCTCTTTTTTAAATCAAAGTGCACCCAGTGTGATTGCACTTAGGGGAGGGGTGCAAGTCGGTAACAATCAGAATCAGTTTTATTGTGTCAAAACTTTTTTTTTTTTTACAGTTTAGTGTTTTACAGAGGGAGGCCGCATAGTCTGCGACTTCATTGTGACCTCCTGTGCTAAAAAATGTAGAAAGAACAGTACAAAACAGTAAATGCAGAGAACAGTAACAACAAAAATAGCAGCTATCAACAAAACACTTCATACAAAGGAGACAGATACAAACTGATGCGATCAAATGCGTGTTCTTTTCTGACTTGATGAAACATCAACAGATTATGAAAAGAACAATAAAATGACAGCAGTCATATCAAACACTTCATTGATTACATACAACCTTACACAAACTTATTTGATCTGACTGAATGTAGAAAAATTATTAAAAAGTAAACAAAGGGTCGGCTGCAGTAAGGAGAAAGTCATAGGGAACAGAGATAGTAAAATGTAAGTGGAGCCGTGAAATAGATTACATTTCATCAAAAACGATGCCTTTTGGATCTTTAGTAAGTTTGTGATCTGTAAGCTGTCTTGCAACCTAGTAGTTTGCTGTGAACTAATGGGATGCAGTTCCTTGTGCGTATATGCTGCCCATGTATTTGTGATGATGGCTATTGTGTGAAGTGTTCTGTTTACATGTGTGTTTGCAGTCCACGAGGGCACCCTGCTTCTGACCCTCAAGATGATGTCCAAGTGGTGCCTGAGGCTCACGCAGGAACCACCTGAATTCCTCATGACCGGCTTCAAGGTGACCACATTGTTATTTGTGTTCGATTCCTTCATTTTTTTCTTCTCGTTTCCTTTTTCTTAAAGCTGTGGCTGATGTAAACGAAAACGGAAACGCTCTTTAAGTAGCGGTCTGCAAATATTTGAAACTTCTGAATATCAAAGCGGATGATACGATATTCAGTTCGGTTTCTAATTTCAAACCAAATGGCACTCTATTAGAAAACTTTGTAGTATGTCTATATTATATATACCGTATTTACCTGATTCTAACGCGCACTTTTTTTCCGAAAAAATAGGCCGAAAAATTGCATGCGCGTTAGAATCGGATACAAAACCGAAACAGCGGAAATTTCGTCCCACCCATCGCCATCGCCATCTCAAGATGGCGCCAAAGCTTTTAGCAACGATTTTTCGGACGCAGCAAGTATTCTATAGCAGTAAGCCTAGGCGCCTAGGTTTTTCTATCGGCGTTCACACAAATCGTCAAATCGTTTCACTTGCGCACTTGATAACAGCAATGGCAGCAGCGGCTCCCACGCGTTCAAAACGAGCGGTCGGCTGAAGCGTGTACCTCTGGAGAAGCTCTCGGGATGGGCGTGCGAGTCGTGGGCCATGATCCCATCGACCATGGTTGAACGTTCGTTCAGAAGTGTGGCATCGTGAACAGCGCTTGAAGGCACCGAGGCCTAGATGTTGTGGTCAGCGGAGAGCGACGAGGAGTGAGATGAGTGAGATTACTTCGGGAAATAAATCGCCCGTTTCTCTCGCATTCATTTGTCTGGGTCACAAAGACCCGTGCGCGTTACAATCGGAGGTGCAAGTTTTTTCGTTTTTTTGCCAGGAAAATCGGGTGCGCGTTAGAATCGGGGGCGCGTTAGAATCGGGTAAATACGGTATATTTTTTTGCTGTTGGAAAACTCCAATAGGCAGATGTTTTAGTAAACTTGAATTCATGAAATTGGGCCATGTTGAAAACGAGTAATTCCTCTCTATAAGCACACGGAAAGCATAGCCTCAGGAGGGACTTTGAAGAGGCCAAATTTTCATCACCGGCAAAATGCTGCGACTTTCTTTTGTGCCGTGCAACTGGTACCGCAATGCAGTTAATTGGGCTTCTAGGAAATGTCAGGATCAGGTTTGTCAGAATACCCTGATCTCACTAATTTTTAAAGGTCACCACATCAACTGAAATACGAGCAATAACGCTAAAAGCAGCTGGTTAGCTTGTTTGTTCGTTTTAAGCCATTAATATTTTTACAACGGTGCCTAAAATAACCTCTTTTTTTTTTTTTAAGCTATCTACTGAAGCTTACTTGAGAAGTATAAATTCCTCTTCTTGTATTGTAAGCTCTACAATATTTGCTTTAATTGGAAACTGTTAAAACAAAATCATTATTTGCTTTGTATTTGTTTCGAAAGCAAACTATATTCCCTACCTTTGCATATTCTGTTGGCAGGGAGGAGGCTGACCAAATATGCCTGCTACCTGTATTGCTTCCGTGCATAAGATTGCTTTGCTGTTTGATTGAGTGGCGATTCTATGAAGCACGCAATGCTCAGTGGCACAACGGTGGGTTCCTCTGAACAGTATCGATGGCCATAGGTGCAAAATTTGAACCCCAACAAACACACTTTGCTTATTTATTTAAAAAGAAGCACGAAGAGTGTGAAAATGAGTTGTGCCTGTCGTTTCTATATCTGTATTTTTGGGGGACATGTAGGGAGATGCATGGCAAATGTGTAAGTATTGTTGTCTAATATTATAAAAAATAATTTTGTCTTGGATGTAAGTAATAACAAAAAACTGCTTGCTAAGCTTTGTTCACTTTGGAGCCAAAGAACATTAGGAACTGGAATTCCTCAATGCCCGCTGAACAATTGTTTCTATTCTTTCAGTGGGCTGCTTTGAAGTGTGTTCCGAACCAGTGCCCTTTTCCACCATGGCCTGCCTTTAGCCCAGGCAGTACCGCTGGACGCGAAGTTCCCAAATTTGGGATTGAGAAGCTGGCAGTTGTAGAGTCCAGAAGCACCGAGGGTCTCAGAAATCTTTCCTGTTTGGCAAAGTGTGAGGTTGCGTGTATCCTCCCGTGACTTTTCTCAGTGGACTCTAGCCTAATTATTAAACTCAGACTGTTCAGTCCTGGGCCATTCCTCCCAGGAGACATGGAGACAAAGATACCTAAAAGTCTCGTGAGGCCATTCCTGGCTATCGTACAAACAGATGTCGCCAGTGGTACTTGTACCTGAAGCACCAAAAACTTGTTTGGTTCTCGCCACTGCTCCCCATTTCACAGAGTTCGGCCGGAAAGGCTGAAAAAACTTGTGGGCCGAGTTGTCGGAAATAGGAGGGTTGATTTTTGGCGTCATCATCTTTGCAGGAGGGCCTGGACCACAAGAATGCGACGTCAGCTGTGCGATATGGATACCTACAGTGCATGATCTCGGCCTTTCATGGTGAGCTCACATGTTTTGCACTGAGGAGTTAGTTGCACATGGCTGGGTGGCGTCTGTCTTTCGAGACGTCGCAGTCTTTTTCTTTTTTTTCCCCCATTGTACACTGCCTGGGGGATTTAAAGGGGTCATAAAGAATATATGCAAGGTTAGTTCATTAAGAAGAGTGCTTTGTCCCGATAACGACGATACCAGTTGTCACAAACTCCAAACAAATAATCGAGATAATAAAGAAAGCTGTAATGCAGTGGCAACGTGGCAATCTCTCTTTGATGTCACAGAACCTCATGTGTGGTGTCGTAGAGGCATAAGCACTTTATTTAGGCACAAAATAGGCACTTTATTTAGAAACTTTGGATTTATAAAGTTAGTTGGGGGTTCACAAATTACGGGAGAATGCGCTAAATATAGTAATTTAGTCAAGTTGTTATCCCACCTGTCACGTGAGGCCGCCTACTATGGTGGCATTTACCTTGATCATACGACACCCTGGTTATACAGCGCTTTCGCGCGGTTCCTTGGAAGTCATGTTATCAGGGTCCCACTGCATCACTTAAATGTTAACATGCAGTTGACACACTGAAAAATATGTGTTTAGTGCTGGCCCATGTTAGTATGTCACCTTTACCCATAATACGTCACCGTAGGGCAAAATTTGAGATTTTCAATATTACTTGCATTTTTTTGGTTAGAAGAAGTGTCTCTTGCTGCTGGAATGGTTCTTTCAAAATAGACAAAGTTTTATGATGTCTTCAGGCACCTTGTAAAGAGTGATGTCCAGCTTTTTAGAGTACGTTCTCTGCCTGTGAGCGAAGTGCCGACAGGGCGGTGGTCTCTTTGGCTTGCATGGCTTGGCACTTATATACCCTGTGCCCCCATCTGAAACTGTTACAATGCCTGTATTTTGGTTCTGGTTGGGCTGTCTAACCAGGAAATGGGGAATGAGCCTCTTTGAAATTTGTGCGCTCATTTCAATCCCCTTGTTTGGGGCTACTTGTGAGCTGCCCATACAACCGCATCACAAGAGATATCACACAAAAAATTTGGACGCCTTGAAGTTTGTCAGCTGTTGCTCGCTCGTTCTTTTCACTCTTCTAACAGTTCCCAAGCAGAAAAGAGCTGGGTATAAGCGTTCCCAAAATTGCTGCCACATCTTATTCATTCATCTCCGTTCTTTTCTACTTTCGATTCCCCCGTCTAAAAGGTGGGATGGGATTTTTATTGGTCCATCACTGGATTAGCATTGTGTTTCCTTCACCTGTTTGTGGCTCAACTCTTCAGGTGTTTAAAAATGCCCGGTAATGAGCACGTCTTAAGTTTGCATTGCATTGAGTGGTAGGAGAGGTGGCAAGAAGGAACACCTCGGCCCCAAATCCACACGAAAAATTTTCTTTGGCTGTTGCTACCCTTTCTGGCTTTCTGCAATGGGCTTCGTTAGGAGTACTTTTGAGAGGAAGACCCCTTGTAAGAATATTTACGACCGAGTGCGAAGGTCAGGTGGGAATTGTGTGCCTGCTTTTGAAAAATTGACGAATCCCCCGCATCAGTGGGAATCGATGTGAAGCGCAGCTTCAATTGCGCGTCGTTCTAAATTCGTCCCTCGCAAAGTGCATTTTGAAGCGTTCCTCTGCACTGACAAACGAGATGCATTGCTTTTGCAAGGCTACGAGACATTGTTCCGATTGTCACTTGTGGTAGTAGTCCTCACTGCGCTGCTCATCTTTCACAGTGTTGCATATGTGGCCAGCATGCTGTTGAGACACCAGCTCCAATCCTCGTCTTCAGTTATGCTCTTTGGCTTGCGACCAAAGTGATCGGGGCGACTGCTTCCGTTGGCGCCGCGAATTAGTTTGGTTGGTGGCCAGAGCACAGTCAGTGGTGCTTCTCTTGGCTCCGGGAAAACTCACAAGGTGCTTGCTTGACCTTGGTTGAGCTTGAAGGTCAAAGGGATGCTACCAGGCATTGTACCTGGAGTGGTAGGCTTTGCTTTATAAGCGGTTCAATACAGCAGAACATTTAGAGACGGAGCAGTTTGGGCAAAGCGGAAAGATAGTCAGACTTTCGTTTTCCTTTAATTTAAGTAAGTGTTACCAACTTGGACTGGATTAAAAATTAACGGGAGTTGGTCGTACTTCTCGAAATGAGAATGGTGCACCTCTTGACTCTGCCCCTCACAACGCGCTGTGTTCACAGGCATGCCCAGCTGCAAGCGGGTGGAGCCTGTCCTAGGCCTTGTGCTAAAGGCTGTTGAGCGAGCCCTCACCCAGCCCTCCCAGCCTGGCCCTGTGTGTGAGGGCCTTGCGGCCGCCTGCATCCTCTTCCGCCTACAGCCGGCCGGGTCTCCCTCTGGTGAGTGCAGCCTGCCTGCCCTACACGACGTCGGTGGGATCAGGCCGGGGCAGCTGGTGACGTGTTTGTCGTCACTTGCAGAGAACAAAATCAAGACGGTGGTTCGCGCAACTTCTGGACCCGGAGAGGCAACCGTTTTACGCTGAAAAGTTCCTGCAGACAGCGTCGGAGGACAGTAAGTGCATGCCTTGCTTGCTCTCCCATATTTTACGCATAGTGTGCGAATTCGGACTTGTACTACATACGACTCTACGAATTTTTTCCCGAGACTTTGCTAAATGTAGTGCTTCGCTAAAAAATTTTTGTTCTACCTGCTCAAACATCTGTACAGTTCGTTTCACTTGCCGGCTTTCCTGCTTTCCTCTTAGTCTTTGAATTTACCATAAAATCATTCACTGCATAACTAACAGGGCTCAAAGTGAGCTGAAGCAAATCAGAACAGTTGTCCTTACCACTGCTGAACTTCCACTGCAAGTTTACTGGCCACAAAAGATTGTCTGGCTGTCTAGCTCGTTCCAGTCTAGTTGGAAGCAAGTGATGCTATGAGGAAGGTCGTTTATGTTTTTTCGAAGAATGAATGAGTAATGCATCCATCTTGTAGCTGTGAGTGATGTGTATGCTAGGTTGCGGTGGCATGTGAAACTGGGGCAAGCTCTGTTGTCATTGTGCTGTCATCACACTTGCCAACTTTTGCTTTCAGCATACCTACTCGTTCTCCAGCTGATCTCACGGATGATTTTGGATCACCCGGACTCCTGCTTTGCCAACCTCAAGTGAGAAATGTTTCTTCTTCTTTTTTTTTCATTTTTTTTTTTTCATCAGTTGTAAGTATAGAATAATTGGTTAGCTACAAGGAAAATTCATTATGCATCATCATTGCTATCATCGTGAGAATGAAAGGAGAGCCATCATCATCCATTAGTAATCAGAGGCAGCAAGGGAGGGGCTTGTGAGTAGAATGAGTACAGGAAAGGACTACAAGTCAGAGGCGGCACATATCAGTGTTGTTTCTCTTTCAGATATTTGACTGCATATGTTGTGGGATGTTTGCTTTGATTGGTTTCAGTATTTTGAAATCTTGAAGTACAGTGTGGACCGCTTATAACGTATCTCGCGGCAGCCGCAAAACTCCGCACTATAAACAAAACATGCGCAAATCCAACCACATTGCAACCTATCTTTCAACCATTGTTTGTTTATCATTACTCGAATAGACGCCACTTAAAAACAGAGGCACCGTCGTTATTTTGTCTGTTTTTTTCCACGTCAGACTGCTGTCCAGCCTTGCAAATCGCCAGCGTGGCTTTAACTTCCTTTGTGTGAGCTTTGAGGGATAACGTCTGCGTTTGGGTCTAAAAGAAGTGATGCCGCAAAGAAAAAAAAAGCCAGGCTTATGCTGGCGGGACGTCGGGACGTGGCTGCGGCTGGTTACTTTTTCTTTTCTCTTTTTCCAAAGTTGTTAGCTTTGGTGCATTCCACGGAAATCGTTATTTGTTTCGAACCGAACAATTGCGATTACAGCCAAGTTCCGGATAAGTGAGTTGAAAGGATGAGGACAAGGTCTTTGCGGTCGACATGAAGCTCGAATTAACATGGATTTGCCAAATCTTTTTTTCACGGTCCGTTTCTAGCGGGCTGCAGCTTGTGTTGTGTGTTCAGAAGGGAAAACCAGAGCCGTCGTGAGTAACGCACCTCGACTCTTGCAGGCCCCTGGCCCTCCCCCTGCTGAAGGCCCTGTGCCACCCAGTGCACGTGGTACGCCAGGCCGCCCAGAGCACCGTGCGCAAGCTGGTCTCGGTGCTCAGCGGCACCAGCCTGGCCTGCTTCCTGCTGCGCGAGTTCTCCCAGTTTGTCGACAACCACATCCTCAAAGACAAGGCAAGGGTGTCCACTCTCCTGCGCTCACGATCACGCATGCTAGAAGACTTGTGGGGGAGGGGTGGTTGTAGCTGCCCCTTGAAGGAGAAATCTCAAGTTGACTTCATTGAAAGGGCCATAAAGACAAAATGCAACTTTGTTTGATGTGAAAGAACTGACCCCCAGTAACTCACTCCGCTCCATCCCAGCCATGAATGGCGCTTCGTTTCAAATGTTATGCTATGGTTACGTAACATGGGCGGGAGTGACATAATATGGGCCAACACTAAGAAAACAGTTACAAGTGTGTTAACTGCAGGTTGGCATTCAAGTGATACGATTAAGCAGAACTAGAGGCCCCTTCACAATGGCGCAGTCATGTTCCTTGGCGGCGTGGCCCGTCGCCATTCGCACAAACAAGATTCTGTGATGTCATAGAAATATTGTTGGAAAGTGGCTGGGCCGTCACCACTGCTTCATCTGTTTACTTTCACATCTCGATTATTTCTCCAAACTTTTCAGTACGGTCGGTATCGTTGTTGGGACAGAGCACGTTTTTTAATGAACCCAACTTGTATTTTGTCTTTGTGGCCCCTTTAGGGTACATGTGGGGTCTCTTTATGATACGTTTTGTGCCTGTGAGCGAATTGGCAACAAGACAGTAATTCCGTTGGCTTGCGTGGCTTGGCACTTGCATACCTTGTGCGTCATGTGATTGCAGCCTTGTCCGATGGCAGTGGGGAGGGAGTGAGCAGAGTTTGTTGTTTCCCTTTTGCGGCTGCCAGGTGGAAGAGCCCACCCAGGGAGAGGCCAAGGTCCTGGCAGAGGCGTTGCTGGCCATCTGCTCGGGCTCCAACCTCGACACCAAGGACACGGAGGAGCTGGCCCTGGAGTCGCTCCTGCCTGCCCACCACCGCGTCTTTGGTGAGCAGAGCAGGCACTGCGTTTTTGTGTGTGCGTGTAGACAGGGTGTTACATTGACAAATGGGCGCCTTTAAGGGGGGACATGGCTCTTGAAACTAGAGTGAAATCTCGTTAAAGCATACCCGCATAAGCCGTACTTTCTTTTTATGCGCACTTGACACTTTCGTGACTGCGGAAAAATCGGTTGTTTTTGGTTGTTCCAGGAAATATTTTTTTTCTTGCCACAGAAAATGATTGATGCTGAAGTGTAAGATGTGAAATGATGGAAAAGAATAGGGCTTTCTAACAGTAATAATTTCACACAGCAGATTTATTATGCATTTTATCAAAATATTATCAAAACAAGATAAAAGTTATAAAAAGAAAAAAAAAAATGATGAAAACATCAATGCCACTTTGCACACGCCAGACGTAAAAACAATTTGAAATATGAACTGTGAACATAGGACTATTACAGAATAATACTGCAAAAATGAGCTTTGTAAGTACAGGGGGGATTAAAAGAAATACAAACAACGGAGCACACAGCCTCCGACGCATGCCGCACCGTCTGGCTACACTGTCAGTAAAGTGCGCGCATGCGTAGTTCTTTCAGAGTGTTTGAGAGTGTGGCCTACTGTTAGTGGAAATGCTTGATAAAGAAGCAACGCCGGTAATTCATTTTGAGGCGTCTTTTTATTCTCTGTCGCCACTGAGCATCCCGTTATGTACTACAATCAGGAGTCAAGCACGCAGCAGGCTGATTGCAGCTAGCGTGATGCCCTTCAGCGATCATCACGCTCAGTGGCGACACAGCGGGAAAAGGCGCCTAAAAATAAACGACCGGCATCACTTCTTGATCAAGCATTTCCCATAAATGTAGGCCACACTCTCAGATGCTCTCAAAGAAGGGTGCATGCGCACAGTTTACTAACTTTGCAGCCAGGCGGGGCAGCATGCGTCGGAGGCTGTGCGCTCCGTTGTTCATATTTCTTTTAATCCTCCCTGTACAAAAGTTATTTACATACATGCAATAACACTAGTGCCTACCGGTTGTTTTTGGGTAGTAAGGAAATATTTTGTTTATTGCCACAGAAAATGATGGATGGCTGAAGTGTAAGTTACAAATGATAGAGGAAGAATGGGGCTTTCAAACAGTAGCAATTTCAAACAACAGATGCATTAGGAATTTTATAAAAAAATTGTGAAAACAAAAAAAAAGGAACAGAAAGAACAAAATTGACGAAAACCTCAATGCTACTTTGCACACGGTAGACATAAAAACAATTTGAAATATGCACTTGGAATATAAAACGCTTATAGAATAATGCTGCAAATATGACCGGTGTAAGCTAAAAAAGGTATTTACAAACAAAAATAAACACAAACAGCCTCGTGCTGCTCCGGAGTACTCCGCCAAGGTCAACTCCGGGCCGTCTTAGTGGAGAAAACTCGACTCTCTGTGCAGCCAGCGCCAAACGGTCTCGCCCGAATGAAGTGAACACCCTCCAGATAAGAGCTGTGGCCTTTAGAAGAGGGCCGGACCTGTTTACAACAACACTCGCCCGTGATAGAGCGACCGGAGAACAAAAGCGAAACTCACCAGCACACACCTGGTGATGGTCCTGGGCAATTCGACGCACTTTCGCTGTCCGTACTGAAATCTGATGAATCGAAGTCGTCTTCGGCGTCTCTGCTGCTGCCATCATGCACAGATTCGAGCTCGGGTAATAGGAATCCGTCAAAATTCGCCGTTCGCGCGAAGCAGCGGCAAGCGGCGGCGACGCCATAACTGAAACGATGGGAGCTCGTCTCCCCGCCGGTGAAGGACATTTAACTCTTTCGCTACCGCGCCTATCAAAATCGATCAATTGGATCGATACTTTTGGGAGCGCCTTTTCATAGCGTTCCAAGCGTTTCTCAAACAAGTAAAGCTGTTCGGAGTTAGATCAGAAAATGGCTTTCAAAATCAGTTTTGTTTTCATTTTTGCTATGGAAACGTGATTTTTGACACGCTTTTGAATCACCTGTGTGTGGAAAAGGGGCATGGTCATCGCGCGTCACGGCTACCAACGAAGAATGCGTGCAACTCGTAATTACTCTGCACCAGCGCTTGTTTTTTGCTATCAGGGCGTGAATGGGGAACTAGCAAACGATTTTCAATCGTCAGGTTTGCGCTCTGACAGTAATAATCCCAGAAATCGGCTGAAAATGTCAAGCAGTGCCTGGTTGCAAAGCTACATACTTTATGATTTTAGGCAGTTTTATTGCCTTTGCGCACGTTGTTCTAAGTACTGTAAGTACTGTGGTAGTTCTACTTACCCCAGGACCATTCACAAACAGTTTACAACAGTTCCGGTTTCGTTTCTGCATCGCGAAATTCATATTTAGCGCTACTACGCATTTACCCAACTTCAAGGCTACCTGCCATGGCGCCTGGAGCGTCCGCGACTGATCCTCGAACAAAGCACAGCGCTCCTGATTTCCCCCCACCCTAACCCGATTTCTGCGATAAGAACTTCAGATGCAAGTCAAAAGGTCGCACCCAGTCGCCAGATATCTGTTCCGCCGAGGACAGCGCTTCAAACTGGCCTTACACTGCCAGCTGTTCGCCTTCGAGTTTCGTTTCCCGGCGAGGGTATATCCGGGTGTATAATGTTGCTGCTTAG
Source organism: Haemaphysalis longicornis (assembly GCA_013339765.2). Taxonomy (NCBI): domain Eukaryota; kingdom Metazoa; phylum Arthropoda; class Arachnida; order Ixodida; family Ixodidae; genus Haemaphysalis; species Haemaphysalis longicornis. The sequence goes on along the minus strand of JABSTR010002528.1, from coordinate 16,676 downwards.
TTGAACTGTCTATTCGGACGGAGTCTCTGATAAGTTTTTGTACTGTTTCATTTGAAAAATGTTAGGTGGTGCTGCAATAGAGGAGGCTCGTTGAGCTGATCTTTTTCAGCGCGCAACTGCTACTCGGCCAAAGATCGCAGGGCACGATTTTAGCTCATCGTACCTAATTTTTGCGAGCAAGGCTACAGTTGCGAGTAAGAAGGTGATAATAAAGCTCAGCTTTATGTTTTGAGAGACAACTGACCGTGAACGACAACAAGTGTCAGCCACGGCGTTCCGTTTTCAACTTCATGCATGTTTTTTTTCTGCATGGCGTGCTTGTCCCAAATATTGTGATCGCTGTAAATGCAAAGTCAGCCATTGACAAGATGTTTTTCGTTATGTGGGGGCAAATTGGTGCCTCTGATAATGACAAATCGCCAGATTTATTCCAGGAAACCACCCGAAATTGCACATTTTGAATTGGAGGTTGGGCTTCACCGCCATGACACGAGCACCATGCATGCTAACATTTTTTTTATATCTGACAAACTGTTCTGTGCAAGTCGACATTTTTTCTAGGGCGTGTTTTTGAAATGTTTTTCTACAAAATGTATATTCTCATTTTTTTCTACTACCGGTGGTTTGATATACACAACTCCTTTTTTATCATTTTTTTCGACAACTTGACAAAAATTTTGGTTTTGATATTGTTTTTACAACTGTGATATATAAAAAACCTTTAAAAAACTGGTATTATTGGAAATGCCGTTAAATAATCTGCATTTTGTGCTCCTGCAATTAAGTGCCTAACCAATTTTTTAGCAGGAAAAAAATGTTTTCTTGGACCCTAAAATTAGTCAATTTTCCGGTGGTAGTGAAAGAGTTAAAAATCCCCCCGTGGGGAAAAAATGAAACTCGAAAGCAAAACTACTTTCTCCTTTACCATTTGGATGACATTAGCGGTCCAGAAGCGCTCGGAGAGCACCAAAATTTAAATTTGTATTCATCAATAGTATACTATCGGTGGGAATAGGCGTGGTTACGAAAGTGTTTAGCCGAATCCCTGATTCGGTTTCCTTTTAACCTAATGCAGTAAGATAAACCGTAGTGCTGCTTAACACATACTTTCTTCGCATCCTCGTCAGGCATGGTTTAACGAGGTTTACTGTATTTCTTTTAATTTCTAAGTAAGCTCTGTGAAACTTGCCAGTCTTGCTGATTTTTTTCCAGTGCTTTTAGATGTGCCATTATTTTTTGAGTCAGATTTTTTGAGTCAGACAATAGAAAAAACAGTGCTAGTCATCGAGCTGTAATAGGTATTTATATTTTCTAATACTATGAACCATGGTGAATGCAGTAAGAGAAACAGTTTTCTGATGCACTGCCTGGAACTAATTTTACAGCTCATTAAACTTTGGTGTTTGAAATGGGCCTTGCCGCTGGTGCCACCAAAGTATAATGAGCTGTAAAATTAGTTTCAAGCGGTGTATCAGAAAACCGATTCTCTTAGTGCATTCACCAGGGTTCATGGTGCTGGAAAATATAAAGATTACAGTTCTATGACTGACATTGTTTTGTTTGTTGTTCCTCCAAAAATGAGTAATTATCTCTACATATCTTGGGAACTAATTGACAAACTGAAAAGATAGTGGCGTACAGTATTTGAAATCAGTGGGAAAAAAGCAGCAAGATGGGCAAGTTTCACAGAGTTTACTTCAAAATTAAAAGGAGCTGTTTTGAGAGCAGTGTATTGTCCCCCCTTAAACATTTTTCCTGAGCAAACTGCTGGTCCATTTTGCACCCAAACTTTACACGAAGCTTCCATTTTGTGATCTATTTTGTTTAACACCGAAGAGCAAGGACGACGATTTCCTCCTTATTCAGAAAGTAGTTGGGTGTGGCACCACCTTAGGTATCCAGGAAAAAACACCTGATGCCAGTTCAAGGCAGGTTTGGGGGGCATCAGGTTGTGTTGTGCTGGATACCTGCACACTAAAACTGCGGTCAAGATCGTCCATGACGGCGCCCAGGCTTTCCATAGGAGAAAATTGCTTATATTTATTTTCTGAATAACGAGCCAAGTGCCATCCTTTTACTTGATATTAAAAAAAAAATAGACGACGAAATGCGACCTTTGTGTAAAGTTTGGGTGCAAACGGAGCGGTAGTTTGCTTGGGAAAAAATTTTGTAGATGCTCATTAATTGGTGTACCAACCTGTATGTACCTTTAACGGTGGATGTAACAATTAAAACTTTGTTATTTATGCTCCGAATCTAATCACGCTGTGTGCTCAAGTACAGTTGACTATGACAAAGTCAAAACGGAAATCAGTTTGTAGCTATTTTGTATAGTTTTCAAGTTATAAATACTTTTCAAGAAGCCTTAGTAAATGTCAACCGAAAGAGCACAACATTCATGCCCTATATTAACAAAGAAAAATGTGCATATGTTGAAAATGTATGTCCTATTTAAATATATATAGCTGCAGAGCCTGAAAAGAACTAATGAGTATTTTTATTGTGCACAATACACCTTTCTGAATACAGCGGCACAAAAATTTAAAGAAACTCGAGCGTCATTCATCCTTTAAGTAAGAGATGTCCTGCCGTGGTGGCTCAGTGGCTAAGGCGTTGTGCTGCTGAGCACGAGGTCGCGGGTTCGATTCTCGGCCACAGCGGCCGCTTTTCTGATGGACGCGAAAAGCAAAAAACGCTCGTGTGTACGAGATTTTGGCGCACGATAAAGATCCCCAGGCGGTCAAAATTAATCTGGAGCCCTCCACTACGGCGCGCCTCATCGCCTGCATTGCGTTGACGCCCGGCCGTTCCTTGACAAAGAGTGACAAGAACCCCGGCCGTTCCTTGACAAAGAGTGACAAAGAGGGGAGAGAGGGCCCGTACGTCGCCGTCGCTTGCTTGCTCGGCAGTCAGGCGCCTCGCCGGCTCGTTCGTATCATCTGCCGGGCCGCGCAGGTCCGTTCGTAACAACCAAAACTTTTTCCATTGCAAACAATGCAATTTCGCTGGGGCTTAGCAAAAATTTCATATCATCCCGAAATTCGTATCCCCCAGAATCGCATCATCGAGATTTCACTGTAGAGCCCAGCGTACCGTTGTAGGGGCATCCCGCAGAGGCTTTTAAAGGCCAAGTGGTTTAAATAGTCACAACCATTCAAACTCGTGATCCGCTGGTGGTTTTCTTACATCTGCCACTTGTTTAGCACAAAGAAAACTGCAGGTACATTTGAGGCAGAATATATGTCATTAACCGACAGTGCCCGCGTTCCTTAAGTTAGGAGCGCTCGTTGGGTTGGTTTTGACGATAGTAAGCGAAAAAAATTGCAGTGCAACGCCGGCATGTGCGGGAGGAAAAGCAAGCACAAAAAGAACAGAACTCCCGCAGGTGCTGTTTCAGGGGGGCGGGGAAGGGGGGGGAGCACTGCGAAGGCGGGAAATTTGAATTGCATTGGCTGGTAGCAGTGTGCAGAAAACAGTGCTACAGCCCATTATGGCGAATCACTGCTCTGCACTTCCGACAGCTTTCACGTGAGTGGAACAGGTTTAGTTTTTTCTCTGTCTCACACCTCTCCTTTTTCCCCCTCCCTTCCTTCTCCTGCCCTAAGTAGAATATGTCAGTTATCATGTTTGCTTTTTGAACTTGTAGTGTGGTGTTTGTCATTCGGATTTCTGTCATGCCGTAGTCATCTTATGCCAAAATTAGGGCTCATTTAGCACTAGTTGGTCTGTCGCTGAGAGCTCTGCCGTTTCCCGGCTGTGTTGCAGCGGAGCACCACTCGCAGCTGTGGATGCGGATTATGGACCTGCTCAAGCTGGACCGTGAGCAGCCAGTGGAACCCGAACGGGCCCTGCCGCTCGTCATGTCCCCCACCACGATCACGCCGGTGAGGACTCTTCACACCCTTTCTGCTCTTTTGTAGCACCTTGGCTGGTGTGCAAGGTCTCGGCAATGTGGTCCCGACGAGCCATGCTGGAGCGAGAAAGCGAGAAACGGTACATACCCGCCACAGTGGCTCAGTGGCTAAGGTGTTGTGGTGCTGAGCACGAGGTCGCGGGTTCGATTCTCGGCCGTGGCGGCCGCTTTTCTGATGGAGGCGAAAAGCAGAAACACCTGTGTATGAGATTGTGGCGCACGTTAAAGATCCCCAGGTGGTCGATATTAATCCAGTTATACTACGGCAACTTATTGCCTGCGTTGCTTTGGCGTGTTAACACTACAATCAATCAAATCAAATAAGCCAAAATGTATGGGTCATGTAGTGGTGTTTCTGAACGCGCATAGTAGAGAGACCCCAAAACTTAAAGGGTCATCAAAGGGTGGAAGCAAGTTGGCCTGCATCGATAAATAACGGTGCCGAGAATCTAAATACACTTAACGTTCATCTTAAGCTCACAAAAAACACACGGACACAAAAGACAAGGACAAGCGCTACTCTTCTGTGTCCATGTGTTCTTTGTGCGCTTAAGCTGAACGTTATAGAATACCAACTAGCCCGAACGCAAGCCTTCCTAAATACACCATTCTCGCAAGTAGGAGTTGTTTAATTGGGTGGAAAATGCCAGATACATTAAAACAGGTATCGACGCCCAATAGAGCTCTATGGAGAAGCATCTGTAATTGTTGTCCTGAAAATACACAGTTCCAAAGTGGTTGAGTGCATGAAATAAATGTAAATCAAAACTGTGCATGAGCTGATCTAGTTTAGCACAGACTGCTGCTTTTATACATTGTGAGGCAGGCAGCTTCCCGCACCATTCAGTCAGCCTACATGCTTTCAGTTTCGTTTCAGAAAAGCATTGGTGCGCAGTTAGTGAAGTCAGGAACCTACAACATTGAACACCAGAGCTTCTGGAAGCGGCATCCCCTGAGCAGGAAGCGGCAAAAGGAATAAGATGCACTTGTAAGGGTGGCGTGGCCGGCAGACAACAACAGAAGCAGGAGTGCGAGATGAGGGCGCTACGTGATGGCACCATCATCATCATCGGGACGTGAGAAGAGAGGAAGGAGTAAAGTGTGAGGGGTTTAGGGTTGAGTGTTGGGGAATAAAGGAGTCGGGTCGGCGTGGTTGTTCGGAGCAGTGTGTGTGTGATTTAGGCTTAGTGCGTGACACACTGCAGGTGGTAAAGCAATATGCTTGAGCTTTGACACAAATGTTGCTATCGGTAACGCATGCCCGCGCCTAGTTCAAACCTTATCACCTGTGGAAGGTACTGACTGCAGATGGTTAGCTGTCCTATCTGACCTTGTGCTGTTCTGTTTGCCACGAGCCATTGTTGGTTATCTGTAAAGCGTGCGTCACTCTTCCCTTGTTATGTTTGGGGCCAGCGGGAGCACCACCATTGGCAACTACTCGAAAAGGCTGCTGTAAAGAGAGTGTTTCTCGCAAGGTCTGCGAGAGAGAAGATGATATGAGACGGCTGTGATTGCCAGACGAGGGGAGGTGAAGGCCCGCCTGAACGGTGCTAGCCAGGACACCGCACTTGATATTCCAAACGACACTTGTTGCTTCAGCACAGGCTTCGCTCGCAGCTGGCTTGATGGGATCTTGGAGCCCGGTATACTGTATTTACTCGAATCTAGCGTGCCCTCAATTCTAACCCGCACCTGATTGTGGCCACCGGGAAAAAGAAAAAGCGCAAAAGTTCCCTGCACAGGACAAGCACCATTTATGGATGCAAGAACTTCACTTATTATCGGTCTAGGCGGTTCACATCACCCTCAAGCTGTGACATACTCTACAGCAAGCCACCTGTGCGGACCACCCTTCCAAATTCGTCTTGATGGCTGGTGCTGAGCTACCTTTATACCTTTATAAATGTTCAGTGGGAGGCTGTCGTTGACCAACAATCCCTCTCTAGAACTGGGTGGACTGCACAGTACTGCGTAAGTTCTCATAGCTCGGTCTCCTTTCTTGTGGCTAAGCATAGAAAAGCGGGGCTTGTTATCTGAAAAGGGGCGTTTGCTGTCTGCTAGCATCTATTTCCAACTTTTAAAGCACAAGAAGCACTGGTAGGGCCCCGCGGAGCGTTTCATACCAACTGCACATGACCTTTGTGCTTTGTAGATAACACGCCTGCCCACCGTGAGGATATGTGCGTGTGTGCACATTCTGTGTGAAGAGAAACCTCTCTTGGATTTTTTTTTTCTAATTGGATTTTCCAGTGGTTTCGTAATCTTGGACACTTAGCTCATACAGTTGTGATTAGGGTTGCCTTGCTAAGTTGATAATGCATCATAAGTAACCACTAGCTATGTTGGCTGGTACTCGATTGTAACGCGCATGGGAATTTGGGACGTATTTTCTCTGGAAAAAAGGTATGCGCTAGAATCGAGTAAATACGATAGGTGTGCACATTGACTGCTTGATCACTTAAGGGGGGACGCGGGTCTTAGAATGGTCAAAAATGGCCAAAATGTCGATTTTGAGAAAATCTAATTTTTGGAATTATTGTACCTTCAAGCACCTGCCTTCAAAATATCAACGCGAAATTCCATCGGGAAATACTCTAAAATCATGTTTTGAAACGCCTCGAGGGCCACGAAATGCCCCGAATTGGGCAAAAGTTGCTTCAAATTCCCGCGCGCCCCGCGGGCGAAGCAGCCGACCGATCGCCGCCATCTTGGTCTTGTTTTGAAGCTTGTTTCTTTGTGCGCATTTTGCGATATCTCAAAATGGCGTCGCTTGAGTAGAACGACCGCCCTTGCCAGTTTTCCGAAGGCACCTTCTCGGCCGCCGATTGGCTAGAGCGGGCGCGCGCGGTTTGAGTTCGCCGTACGACCCCTCCCATTGGTCGGCGCGACTGCTGTCATGGCGGTCGCCATCATGGCGTCTGCTACGCTCGTCTGACGGAGTCCGCTCTTCTGGCGCAGCGCTCGCTTAGAGCAGTTTTTTTTTTACAGTTTCCTCTAATTCTTCCATCGCGTACTTTCGTGAATGATGCCAGGAGACGTACGTTTGAAGAAGACGACCCGTCATGCACACGGGAAGCGAAAGCGTCGTCCGCCTATCCCAAGGTCGCGTGGTGCGACTTCGGGCCGCTCGACTCCGCCGGATGAGAATCGTTCGCCGCCTCGTATTGCCTCGCCTGCCCCATCGCCTGACCAACCACCTCCGGAATCCATACCTGGTCCAAGCACGTCCTGCCGGCTTGACACGAGGTATTACACGGCGGAGGAGATCGCCGCGCGTACGGAACAAGCGGACGAGGTCAAGCGCGGAATGGAGACCAAGTCAGCAACGCAGCGGAAATTCGACCTCCTTGAAGTGGATTTGGCGCACTCAGAGGAAGAATCCGGCACAGATTTTGTCTTAGTGGATTTTGCAATGCTGAAGGACCTTTTTGCGCACGTCAGGTGCGGCAAGTGCGGGCTGGCGGCGCCGGATTTGAGGAAGCCTGACCGGCAGTACGGCCTCGCCGTGAAGCTCGAGGTGACGTGCTCGGTTTGTGAACACCGTGTAGAACGTTTTTCCTCGCCAACGACCGAAGGATCTGGCAATATCACTCTTTTTGAAGTGAATATGAGGGCTTTGAAAAGTATTCAAAGCATCGGGAAGGGGGGTGACTGCTCTGTCAGATTTTTGTGCTGGTATGAACTTGTCCCACAGAGGCCTGCACCACAAGACATTCATTCCAAGCGCACTTGAGGAAAGTGGTTCAGGTTTGCGAGGACACTGCAGCAGCCTCTGAAGCTGATAGTGTGCGTGCCATCAAGGACTTGTACTCGGACCTTGGTCAGCCGCCAAACAACGTAGATGTGATGTTTGATGGCACGTGGATGACAAGGGGATGGTTGTCACACATTGGAGTGGGCTGCATCATTGAAGTGTACACCGGCTTGGTGATTGATCATGTAGTCCTCTCTAACTTTTGCTTAGGTTGCGCCATCGGACCCAAAGCTTCAGATGAGGGCTACGAAGATTGGCTGGCAGACCATGAGTGTCAGCGAAACATTGACTGTGGTGCAGGACGCATGGAGGTAGAGGCAGCCCTGATAATGTTCAAGCGCTCGCTCTCCAAGAATGGGCTGCGGTACACAACCGTGATGTCCGATGGAGATAGCCGCACCATGCACGGCTTGAAGGAAAAAGGCGTCTATGGGTTTATCCCCATAGGCCAAGAAAGTTTGCCTTTCGGCTACATTTATTTTCCCCAAAAGACCCTTTTGAGGCCAACAACATGATGCATTTGCGGAAAACACACTGCGCAGTGTCCCACCACTGTATCCTCTCAAACTTCCAGCATAAAAACCGCGAATGAAATAGCCTCACCAAAGAACAAAAAAAAGGGGGGCACCTAAAGCAAGTTTCACCCTCACACTTTTGCCGTACACAATATTCTGGGTACCACAGTGCACTGTAATAGATGATGGCACTTCACGAAGGACTGTTGCAGTTTTCACGACGCCAGCAAGACGCCACCAGATTTCACAACGCTAACAAAATGCCAACCGATTCGAAGTCGATAAATTTTGCTAAATTCCTGATGGGGTCCGTTACTTGGCCTTTTGTATCTCCAGTTCTAGTTGACATTTTTGGAATCCAAAGACAGATTTGAAAATGGGAAGAACATGTCTTTGTTACTGGGAAATTTTGAAGCTACACTACTGACGGTTCATCTCATAACACATGGCCAAACTTCAAATGCAGTTTTCTCAGTTTCATATTTTTGGTCACTTCCCTCAGCCTTACGCAGCTTTTTGGAAACTTCTTTTTGCTTCATAAGGTCAATCTTGGTACCATTTTTTTCAGTACAGCCTGAGGCAGCCGATGACATTCTTAGTTTTTCTGTTTAGGCTACGCATAAATAATGACTTGCAGTTATTTTGATGAGCCAAAATATCCAATACTGCCATTTTTTGTACTTGACATATTTTTTTAGGATGCCGTGACTTTAGAGAAAAACGAAGAATGTCATCGGGTATGGGAACTCTCTGGCTATCCATTCATGTAATTAAAAGCGACAAAATGCAATGCGAAAGTTCATTAAAGCTGCGTAAGAAATTACCTAATTGTGGTTTAGACTTTGTATGATAACTTTTGAACTAACAGCACCAGCTCAAATATAATTGCATATTTGAAATCTACAGAGAAAAGCACATCCGTGTGCAAATTTTCATAAGTTTCTACCCATAAATAAAAAAGTTAGTTTTAAGACCCTCGTCCCCCCTTAAAAGCATTTCTCATTTCGTCGGTGAAAAATCATTGAAATCCAAGCCTGCCGCCTTGGCCAGAGAAACATTGTCGGGGTAGGCCATGGCTTGGAGGCGTAAAAGCTACTGCTGCCAGTGTGAGAGCACCTAGCGCCAACCGTTTCTGCTCTAGACCGCACCGGTGCCTCACTCCTACTTTGTGACACAGTGGCTACATCATGAAAAAAATGAAGTGATACAGTAGAAAGAAATGCCAGGTGTATTTGTTTATTTCTGAGCAGATAACTCATCGTTGCTTGTCAGACAAAAGCTGCGAGAACTACGAAATGTATGATCTTTCAATTAAAACAAATTTCATTCACTTTTGGTCAAACTGAGATTGGTAAAACTGAGAGCGCGATTCAACAAGGACGACAGAATTGTCCTTGTTCAGTTGCACTCTAAGTTTTACCAAATATGCACCAACTTGCTCAACAGTGTGTTCTACTGAAATTTCATTTACTCTTTAGTGTCGCTTGTAGTGGCTACTGAGTGTGATGACTACTTCTCTTTCTTTCCTCCCCGGCTCAGGAAGTGAAGGGGGCAATCGCCACGCTGACGGCCGTGCTGCACGAGCCCGTGCTGAACGAGGTGGTGGGCGACGTGCTCAACACGCTGCAGCAGACGGAGCTGCGCCTGGTCACGGCCGAGGAGTACGCCATCTACCTCACCCCAGAGGGGACCCTCTACACAAGGGCGTGCTCTCCAAGTGAGCCTCCTCTCTCCTCCTTTCCGTGGCTTCTACTACTAAGCGAGGCACTCTGTAGGCCATTCACTGCAGTCGGGTTGGGGCATTCCTAACAGCTCCCACGCCCGAATAATCGCATTAGCTTTGGCACCTTCAAAAGCCCAGAAAGGTACAGGCTTTGTCAAACTTTTCTACACAAGGCCGCAAAAAAGTCAGTGTACAAGCTTACGTGCTGAGCGAGGCTGCAACGTTTTATGCCGGAAGGCTAGAGAAAACGTATCTCTTTCTTACTCTCATAAAATACTTTTGTCACATTTAAAGGCTAAGCCTATTTTTTTTAGTTCTTTGTGGTCCAGAAGGCTTAGGATTGGCCTAGAAAATCGTGACAAAGGGTGTACCTCTTCGAAAACATGCAATGGTCCGTCTGGAAACACCTTCGATGACTTGTCGGCAAGCACCACTGGCGGTTCGTTTGATTTAGAACAGGAGGGATGGTGTTTGTCTGGTTTTACTGGTAAAATAAGGGCCAAGGAGATGTAGAACCTTCGGTTATGCACAAGGTCAAACATTGTGCATAGTTCAAAAGGACGTAAAATGGGGCTAGTTGGTGGTGCTTCATGTTAAGTTGCGCTAAGTATACAGACGAATAGGACACTAACGGGACTGGGACGAGGCGCACACTTGCAACTGTTTATTTAAAAACGCAGAAATGGGGACACCTAAATAAACACATAAGGACGGCACTTTGCACTTGCACAGTAAAACCGTTAAAACCTAAAACCAAAACGTGAAGGTGCAGAAACATATCTACTCAGCTGTTAATACACGAGAACACTGGCAGGAAAATGTGGGAGTGGCTGCTTGCCATATCTTGTCTTTCTTATCATGGTGGCTCTCTCTGAATGAATCTTCGTTCCTCACCAGTGAGCAGTATTGACGGAGTGCTAACACACCCTTCCTCTTCTGTGATTATGGGATATGCTTCTATGATCTTGCACGTAATCCTGTCTTTAGCACGTGCCAGAATGTGCGTGTTCTGAAACTGCGGTGTGCACTCGCGCGGTTTGCAAGTTTTGCAATGGAGTGGCAGGTTGCTCGTTGCCTGTGTTTGCTGACCTGCGTATCGGTGTTCTCTGAGGCGTTCATTGGAAGGTGCGTCAATGAAAGCCCCAGAGAACACCGATACGCAGATCAGCAAACACAGGTAACGAGCAACCTGTCACTCCAATGGCATTGGTGTTTTTTTTTTTTCTATTTCCGTTCAGCAGTTTGCTTCCAAATGTTGTACAGAATTGCTCACAAGTGTGCGCACTGTTTAAACTGGCCTAGAAACCTTGTATTATGTCACGCATAACTCTCCTCTACCTGCGTGCATATCGAGCCTGCTTTGGGGCTGTGTACCAGTGCCTTGATTGTATGAAAGGCTTTTTCTTTTTGGGCAGTTTAAGAGATGAAGTGCCTTGTGAGGTTTAATTTCAATGAGCTTAGTTTCAATGAGTGGAGCAGCTGTCTTTCCAACAAGCGGTTCTGGCAAGGAAGAGAAAACCTGTGTGCGAGAAGCAAGTTTTTTTGCATTGTGGTTAAATTTGATGAGCTTTTCCTGGGTGCTGTGGTACTTGTTGGCAGTGTTGAGGGAAGCTCTTTCCCCCACTCTCAACTTCTTGCTTTGTGCTCTTCTCCTGTGTGCAGTGTGGTCGAGGCCACCTCCGAGTCCAAGAACATCAAGCGCGAGAGCAAGGTGTACTCCTACAAGGAGCAGATGGAGGAGATTGAGCTCAAGAAGGTCAGGAATTGGCTGCCTCCCCTCTTCGTCAGTCTCTGTTGTCCGTCGATGCACTCTTTGCTGGGGGGAGGGAGGCACTGAGGGCGATCGATGAATCAATTTTTATATTCCAGTGTAAAGTGTAACATAAGCTGTACTGGGAGTGTAAACGACGCGAAGTACCCAGTTTAAGATGGTGATTTTGTGCTGTGTGGAGGAGTGGAAAGAAATTTCATGCCGTGTGGCAAAGATAACTTCTTTGCACCACCACCTGTGCTTGTTTAAGGGGGGACGCGGGTCTTAGAATGGTCAAAAATGGCCAAAATATCGATTTTGAGAAAATCCAATTTTTGGAATTATTGTACCTTCAAGCACCTGCCTTCAAAATATCAACGCGAAATTCCATCGGGAAATACTCTAAATCATGTTTTGAAACGCCCCGAGGGCCACGAAAATGCCTAGAATTGGGCAAAAGTTGCTTCAAATTCCCCCGCGCGCCCCGCGGGCGAAGCAGCCGACCGATCGCCGCCATCTTGGTCTTGTTTTGAAGCTTGTTTCTTTGTGCGCATTTTGCGATATCTCAAAATGGCGTCGCTTGAGTAGAACGACCGGCCTTGCCAGTTTTCCGAAGGCACCTTCTCGGCCGCTGATTGGCTAGAGCGGGCGCGCGCGTTTGAGTTCGCCATACGACCCCTCCCATTGGTCGGCGCGACTGCTGTCATGGCGGTCGCCATCATGGCGTCTGCTACGCGCGTCTGACGGAGTCCGCTCTTCTGGCGCAGCGCTCGCTTAGAGCAGTTTTTTTTTACAGTTTCTTCTAATTCTTCCATCGCGTACTTTCGTGAATGATGCCAGGAGACGTACGTTTTGAAGAAGACGACCCTTCATGCGCACGGGAAGCGAAAGCGTCATCCGCCTATCCCAAGGTCGCGTGGTGCGACTTCGGGCCGCTCGACTCCGCCGGATGAGAATCGTTCGCCGCCTCGTATTGCCTCGCCTGCCCCATCGCCTGACCAACCACCTCCGGAATCCATACCTGGTCCAAGCACGTCCTGCCGGCTTGACACGAGGTATTACACGGCGGAGGAGATCGCCGCGCGTACGGAACACGCGGACGAGGTCAAGCGCGGAACGGAGACCAAGTCAGCAACGCAGCGGAAATTCGACCTCCTTGAAGTGGATTTGGCGCACTCAGAGGAAGAATCCGGCACAGATTTTGTCTTAGTGGATTTTGCAATGCTGAAGGACCTTTTTGCGCACACGTCAGGTGCGGCAAGTGCGGGCTGGCGGCGCCGGATTTGAGGAAGCCTGACCGGCAGTACGGCCTCGCCGTGAAGCTCGAGGTGACGTGCTCGATTTGTGAACACCGTGTGGAACGTTTTTCCTCGCCAAGGACCGAAGGATCTGGCAATATCACTCTTTTTGAAGTGAATATGAGGGCTTTGAAAAGTATTCAAAGCATCGGGAAGGGGGTGACTGCTCTTTCAGATTTTTGTGCTGGTATGAACTTGTCCCACAGAGGCCTGCACCACAAGACATTCCAAGCGCACTTGAGGAAAGTGGTTCAGGTTTGCGAGGACACTGCAGCTGCCTCTAAAGCTGATAGTGTGCGTGCCATCAAGGACTTGTACTCGGACCTTGGTCAGCCGCCAAACAACATAGATGATATGTTTGATGGCACGTGGATGACAAAGGGACGGTTGTCACACATTGGAGTGGGCTGCATCATTGAAGTGTACACCGGCTTGGTGATTGATCATGTAGTCCTCTCTAACTTTTGCTTAGGTTGCGCCATCGGACCCAAAGCTTCAGATGAGGGCTACGAAGATGGGCTGGCAGACCATGAGTGTTAGCGAAACATTGACTGTGGTGCAGGACGCATGGAGGTAGAGGCAGCCCTGATAATGTTCAAGCGCTCGCTCTCCAAGAATGGGCTGCAGTACACAACCGTGATGTCCGATGGAGATAGCCGCACCATGCACGGCTTGAAGGAAAAAGGCGTCTATGGGTTTATCCCCATAGGCCAAGAAAGTTTGCCTTTCGGCTACATTTATTTTCCCCAAAAGACCCTTTTGAGGCCAACAACATGATGCATTTGCGGAAAACGCACTGCGCAGTGTCCCACCCCTGTATCCTCTCAAACTTCCAGCATAAAACCGCGAATGAAATAGCCTCACCAAAGAACAAAAAGGGGGGCACCTAAAGAAAGTTTCACCCCCTCACACTTTTGCCGTACACAATATTCTGGGTACCACAGTGCACTGTAATAGATGATGGCACTTCACGAAGGACTGTTGCAGTTTTCACGACGCCAGCAAGACACCACCAGATTTCACAACGCTAACAAAATGCCAACAGATTCGAAGTCGATAAATTTTGCTAAATTCCTGTTGGGGTCCGTTACTTGGCCTTTTGTATCTCCAGTTCTAGTTGACATTTTTGGAATCCAAAGACAGATTTGAAAATGGGAAGAACATGTCTTTGTTACTGGGAAATTTTGAAGCTACACTACTGACGGTTCATCTCATAACACATGGCCAAACTTCAAATGCAGTTTTCTCAGTTTCATATTTTTGGTCACTTCCCTCAGCCTTACGCAGCTTTTTGGAAACTTCTTTTTGCTTCATAAGGTCAATCTTGGTACCATTTTTTTCAGTACAGCCTGAGGCAGCCCGATGACATTCTAGTTTTTCTGTTTAGGCTACGCATAAATAATGACTTGCAGTTATTTTGATGAGCCAAAATATCCAATACTGCCATTTTTTGTACTTGACATATTTTTTTAGGATGCCGTGACTTTAGAGAAAAACGAAGAATGTCATCGGGTATGGGAACTCTCTGGCTATCCATTCATGTAATTAAAAGCGACAAAATGCAATGCGAAAGTTCATTAAAGCTGCGTAAGAAATTACCTAATTGCGGTTTAGACTTTGTATGATAACTTTTGAACTAACAGCACCAGCTCAAATATAATTGCATATTTGAAATCTACAGAGAAAAGCACATCAGTGTGCAAATTTTCATAAGTTTCTACCCATAAATAAAAAAGTTAGTTTTAAGACCCTCGTCCCTTAAAGGGACAGACAACCCATTTTTGTGGAGGCACGAGTGCATGTCCTTCCTCTAGCTCACATGAAAGCCCGAGTTCTATGTATATACCAGGGTAACAACAAGGAATCTTTAAATAAATAGGCTGGAAGAGCTTCAATTTAGGAAGAAACTTCCGGAAGTCTGAGAGGTGGCGCCATGTTGTGTCTAAATGTGACTCTACCATACATATACAGATGGGTCCGTCGGTTACAATGCATGATTGAAAAACCGCATGAGGTAATAGGAAAGCCCATTTTTTTATTTTCTGCCTGGGGACAAGTTTCTAAATACCTCTTTTCATCTCGCGTACAGTTAGAAAGTAGGCTGTAGCACAGCTTATTGTTATGATTGCCAGCATTCCTTTCGACAGCATACGTAATTTAAGGCTGGTAGAATAAAAAAAAAAAAAAACGCTTTCGAATGTTCTAGGGCCTTGTTAGGAAAACCGCTTCGGTTCAGGGGGTTTAAGTGGTGTCCTTTTATTTGGGATAGAGAGCATATACTCTGCAAAAATCAGTTGTCTGTCCCTTAAAAAAATAACGAAAGAAAGAAAAATAAGCAAGGAGAGCGTTTTTACGGCGGAAGGCTTTGTGGACCTTCCCATTTCGCTGCCACTAATGTAGAAGCATGGGGCGGGCCCAAATTGTGCCTGTGTGCGAGAGGGGTGGACGTTGCTTCTGTGTCGTGATTCCCTCCATCCTAACGTTCCTGTGTCGTACTGCACACAGGAGTTGGAGGCCCGGAAGAAGACCAAGGTCCAGGAGCCTGAGCTCACCAAGAAGCAGAAGGAAGTGATGGACGTGCAGCTGCAGAAGGAGCAAGTCATTAGGCAACGAGTGCGCAAGGTGAGAGGAAGGAGGACCCCTCTCCACCCCTTCCTTTTTCTTCCCTCACGTTGGGTGCTTTGTGGTTGAAAAGAGGAAATTTCAAAAAATATCTTTTTTTTTCACATTAGTGACTTTCGAAGTAGAACTCATTATGTGCGTGAATGTCACTAAAAAATGTAATTGCTTTGGGATATTTGATGAAAAACTTTATTTTTACAGTTCTGATGATGAAAGTTGGGGGGCATATGCAGTTTTTCGTTGATTGTAGATATAAAGTTTGTTTTTGTGTAAAACGACTATATTCAACGTCATTGAGATTTTTACAATTGATTTTTTGACAGCTTTTGTAAAAAAACTGCCGGAAGGATGCAGTTAAAGAAGGTACCAGTGAACTGTGCACAAATCAAGGAGGGCAGTAAGACTACCATCATAATTCTACCTGGTCAGTAGCAGAAGTTACGGCCGTTACAAGTTTGGGCCTGGAAGGCAAAACCGATTTTTCTGGTTCCTATTTACTTCAATCGGTCGTAACTTCTGCTGCAGACCAGATAGAATAGGATATTATAAATCAGCTAAAAAACAGAACAAGTCTATAAAGTTTCATCAAGATTGAGTGGAAAGAAAAAAAAAAAAACTTTCTAAGACCAGTGGCCCCCTTGATAAAGGGGTTTTGATTGTTTTTCCCTCCTCACTGTGGCTGGGCCCCTCTTCCCCTGTTCTCCAGCTGGCCGATTCGGTGGAGCGGGCGATGTCCCTGCTGGACGCGGTGATGTCGGCCCCGCCGGAAGTGGTGTGCCTGTACGGGGCGCCGCTGTTTCCGCGGCTGATCCAGGCGCTGACCTCGCTGTTCAGCAGCCGGCTGGCCGCCCCCATTGTGGTGCCGGCCTACATCCGCCTCAAGGACGTCGTCTTCACCCCCGACCTGGCAAACTTTGGTCAGCTCCTTCTCCTCTCGCTTGGCCCCCACTTAGCAGGGTTACTCAACATGCACCAGTTGCAAGACTCCCGGGTGTATCAAAAAACAGTCTGCGGTTGGCCACCCTGTGCTGGGGGCAAATGGACAACTTGACTGTCAGGTACCGAAGTTTAATGAGCAGTAAAATTAGTCCCAAGCAGTGC
>JABSTR010002527.1:0-38305 GCA_013339765.2 Haemaphysalis longicornis | reverse complement strand
AATCAGGCATACAGCATACAGTTCAATTCGTTTAAGGAAACCACAAAAACATGCATCGAAAACGCACTAGGAATGATAAGGCGCCTGTGAACAATGGAGACCCCGACCATATCTTTCTGGTGAAGATTATGTTTACAGAGTATCTTTGCAGGCTAGGCAGGACTGGTGTCACTAAATAGAGCGGTTGCGTCAGCCTATGCAGGACCCAGCATATGCCGCCAGAGAAGCCTAGCGTAGGGTCAGTGGTTAAGGTATAAGGTATTAGAGTACTGAGACACTCAAGTCAGCAACAGCCGCCATTTTGTCGTTCATCGGTGCTGCGCGATTCCCGCATTCACGGCCTCGCCGTTAGCATCGACGGGGACGTTTGTTAACAACACTACCAAATATGCCACAAAACAGCATCTTTGGGCACACTCCTGCTGCTGAAATGCTCTTATAAGCGTCCTCTTTGAGTCACCTTCGGAACGACGTCGGTCGCGCGCAGCCGTAAAGCAGGGAGGACCAGCTAAGTCTAACAGAGTTGGCAGTCTACAACGCATAAACAACAAAATGGTGGTGCCATGAACCGTCGCAGTGTAAACAAATGTCACGTATTGCGAAGTGAGCAGTGATCATGGTGGCGGCACGGAACAATAGAAGAAAAGAGTGCCGATACTGTGTACCTTATGTAGTGACTCTAGCCGAGCGGCAGCGATAAGCCCGCCAAGACCACGTGAAAGATTTCGTTCCCTCTTCGACCACCATTTGCAGCGGTTTACAACAGCATTGCTGGACATGCATTTTCTGCAGGCGGGGTGGCGACCAATTTTGTGCACAGTTCACTACAGTAATCTCCATGCGTTGTCCTTGGTTACATGGAAATAGTGCTCTGTAACCGTGATATAGCTCTTATTTGATCTTAGATAAGGAAAATAAGAATGACTCGTGATATACTTGCATCAATGCATGATGAATGTACTACTTTGCGTCACTTTGGACGTTCATTAAAACACAACACGCGTTCATTGAGGAAAGGCGCTTCCTCATTGAAATCGTGCTAGTCGGCACTGTGCTTGTGTTGTGTCATTGCCTTGGTCGGTTATTTCGTACACTAGAGAAATCAACCAGTACCAACAAGCACAGTTCGCAGCCTTTTGAACCCATTCCTCGAAGGGACGTATGGTCATTTCAATAAATTGCCTATTACGAAGTGCCTTTCGACGAATAGTCCTACAGCCGGAGTAGGACGTGTTGCGTCTCGTGCATTACATGGAAGTAGAGTGTGAATAACGGATAGGTGTTCTCCACATCCCCTGCAGAGGGATCTTGAATTGCCAGTCAGCAGGTGGGAGTGTGCTGCATGAGTGTGGCCTATACGCCGTCTAGCTAAAACAACTTGTAATAATTTATTGTGTGAGTCAGTTCTGCATCGTCGCAACTATGGTTTTAATGCGTGTGGTTTGTTGGCTGTCTGTTCACTGCAATGTGTTTGCCATGTTTTACGAAGTTGTTCTTTTATGTGTGGCTTCAGGTCGGTGTAGGTTACTGCTGTTATGAATACTGTGTTTCTGAGTGCAGCAGCAACTGCTCTTTCATCTTCCAGCTCATTTCCGCCAATGAGAGGGTGACCTGGAACCCAGCAGACAGTCACATCAAGATTTGAGGCATGTGCTGGCGTGATGGTCGTCAAAACAATATTCATGACGTGGTTTTTGGAGGTTTTTAGGAGTGATAACGGGCTTATGACGTCAAGGGAGATAGTGTAAATGATTGATTTCTGAATATGATATTTAACAAGCTGGTTTACGACGAGTAAAACTCCACATGAATCCGCTGTAAAAAACTGCAATTCGCATTAATCTTCCTGAAACATTAAACTTTGGGTCCATGGGCTGCACACGCACCGGTTGAGACATTTTTAGAGGCGTCGTTTGTAAATGTTTTGTACACTGGATATCCTTCTGCATAGACATATATTGATGAGAATGGCATTTCTGGTACGTGTTTTGTCAGTTTGGATGGAAGACAGGTTACTCGACACAAGACGAAGGTGCCATGGTGGTACGAAATCAGTGAAGATGAGTTGAGTGTGTTATGTTAATTCAAAAGTCTAAGCTTAATTCACCAAGTTGCCACTCGCCTCCTAGAGTACTTTTTACCTCCAAATTCGTGCACTAAGAGCTGCGAAGGCATTATGGGGACTTGGAAAATAACACAAATCACACAGGGAATCAAGTTTCAGAATTACTAAAAGGTAGTTGAAGAAGGTGATCAAAACATAGGTATGAAACCAACACTTTGGCAGTGGTTTTATTGATTGTAGAGTTTTACCGCGCGGTCGCTTCACAGGCACTATGGCGCGCCGTAGTGGAGGCTCCGGCAATTAATTTTTACCACTCTGAATATGTGTAAAATGCGCCGAAGTCTCGAACACACGGGCGTTATTGATTCTCGCCTTCATAAGAAAATGGGACAGCAGGGGCCCCGAATCGAACCCCGCGTTACTCGCGCTCAGCAGCACAACACCTTAGCCACTGAGCCACCGCGGCGGGTCATTTGGCGGTGGTTTAGCGGGTAGTGTTTAGACAACCTTAGCCATAAAAGTTGTAGCAAAGAATACGTTTTGTTGTCTATGGGATGTTGTGTACGGTAGTAAGCCTCATTGTAGAGCTTATAGCCGAACAGAGGAACGGTCCCGGTACCGTACCTTGTAGGTTGCCGCCACCACTGAGCGTGGTCCGAGGCGACAAAATGCTTGCGTACATGCGTAATTGCACTGACTCGTACACCATCCCCACAGCCGGGAGCGATCCTTTGCCCTGCTGAACTCCATACTAAAAAACATTCAGGCAGGTTGCCGAAATTCGGAGTTGGTGACACGTACAAATCATCTACTGTTCGGTATCAGACCCGGATCTTGATTTTGTCTGGCGTGAAATATCATACCTGAACATTGGTTTTGTTTTCCATGCAGAAATAAAATACTCTCCGATTTTCTGAATAAAAGGTATGATGCATCAAAGGCGATAAAAGAGCCTTCTGTTTGGTTGCAATGATCGTGTACGGTTTGCATAAGAGGCACTGGCGACGTTGCCTTACAATTGAACTGATTACGTTGCATGAACCGGGCGAGGCGACTGCACACAAAGGTGGTGTGTATATATAGATAAAGATATATAAACACTTGAAATTGCTAATACATTGTAAATTTTTACAGCGGCCGGAGTTAACAAGCAGGACTGGGGAGACTGCTGTGACCTGAACAAGAACATACAAATCGTGGTGAGCTAACTGGCTTCGAAGCCAGATCTCTCATTACCCTCGGCACGATTTAGAATGCATCATCACGGTAGTGGTAGTGTCGCAGTCGGTTTGCACATGATCTGCACGGTAAGCGTGTGCTTTCACTTTGGGAACTCATACAAATATTTGGCAAGCACTGTAGTAGAACGCAACCGACGATGTGGCCCATTCCGCTTGCCTAAAGAAGCTTGTAGCGATGATCTCGTCTTGTTCGGGCAGCAATATACCCTTCATATTTAACATTGCCCGGCGGTACTGATACATCTAAAATGCAGCTGTGGAAGTGCCGAAATGACCTAGCCTAAATGTAACTTTTTAGCATACTAGAAGCTACCCTGCTAAGATGAAGGTGTCATGGTGTATTTAGTGTATAAAATGGGAAAGGCTGTTCCAAAACATTGGGTGGCAGGATTATGAGTTGGCAACACATGCTCCACCCACCGCTAGCCTAGTTGCCTCTAACTGATATGAAGGCGCTCAGCTGAATATTGCTCCAAAAGAACAGCAAGCAAAATGTGTGTGGAATGAATGAATTGCTTGCTGCAAAAATTTATGGCATCCGTTAGGCTGCAGAAAGCGACGTGTAGGTCACATCCCAAATACCAAATATAAATTCTGTGGTACTTCAGACTTCACTAATATAAAACACATTGAAAGATTGCGTTTTTATAACTAAAACGTAGAGTAGTTTAAAAGTAAACTATAATGCTGATCTGTTTTAGGTATATCCGATTTCTAATAACTTAATAAACAATTTTATGGCTACTCTATATAAGCTATGTCAATATACTTTGTTATAAGCCATAACTGATTAAATGCTGAAACTGAATTGCGTGCACCAACTGGATTTACGTGTGGAAGAAATTCGCCACATCTAACTGACCCTATATTATAGCATGACTTAATAGGTACCACAGGGTAAAGTACTTAGCGCGAGCAGATTATCTTAGGAAATACATCGTAAGGAACACTGGCCCGATTTGAACATTATCTTCTTTTTTTGTGTATGTGGAGCAATACCACTTCGAATCACAAGAACTCGCAATTACTAAGAGTTAATAATAAGAACTTTTGCGCGGAAAAGAAATGTATGAGTGAGGCCCGATTTCTCGAAGTTTTGCAACCGAAGAATATAACAAGTTTTCTCTTACAGGTACGCGATTGTGTGAAATGTATGTATATGACAGAAGCCTTAGAAATGTGTCCAAGGCATGCAGATTGGAATATTTTAATCACTGTGATCGTGTTCATCGATTTTACACCAGCCTGTGCGAGCCTAGGCCGACCAGAAATCCTGAAACAACAAAGGCAACCACAACTTCGAAGAAACAACCTGGCCTGCTCTAACTAAGTTTTGCGAAGGGTGTATTAAACAACGTTCTTTATCTCGGTGTGTGTCCTTGGCCGCGCGTGGGTGGACGTGTTTCTGGCCCGTATTGCTCCGAATGCACTGCTGCGCATATATCTGAAACCAACATCTTTCTGCAAGCTGCAAAGGTCTTGGTCTGCGACCACTGAAGCGGCAACCACCTTGGCCCCGAAGCGTCTCTAACATTGCGATTGGGGATTTTGTGTGTATGCTTTGTGGCCAGTTGTACTTACTAAGGCGCGACATTATATTTTGTAATCGCCAGTAATTCTGCGACGCTATTCGAAATAGTCCACGAGGTGCTGCTTTGGCTTGTTGGTATGACATAAACGGAACCTTGGAAGCGCTAGGACACAGGGACAAAGCGAGTGGGACACACAAGGCGCTTGGGGCCCACAAGCGCGTTGTTGTGTCCTAGCGCCTCAAGGTTCTGTCGAAATAGTCAACCATTGCTGAAAGTTGGGTTAGGAGGAGCTGGCGGTTTTTAGAAACTCCCACTCCCTGCCCTTCATTTCTTAGTTTTACCCCAAACGGAGTTGTTAATGCTTATCATTTGAACACATATTCGCCAGCGAAAGCAAGACAGAGGAATAATGGAGCACACAGGTTCCACTCAGCAACTACATGGCGTTTTTTCGTCCTTGCCTTGTTTTTGCAAGTCAAGCGGGTTGAAGGAAAAAGCAGACAAGGAAAAATGCAGGTCGTTGCTCCTCGAGAACCATTCGCGTACATACAAGACCCATGACACATACTCTCAGGAGACCTATATAAAAATAAAATACCATGCGCACAGGTTGGTTGCATGCACATGCTCAGATTTTTTTGTAAAGGCCACTCCACAAATAAAATGCACGACATTCTGTCCTTTCAAATTCATCATTATTTCAAATACGTGGTACAATAACTGGCTTTCTGGTGGTGTTACCTTGTCTTTAGACGGTCTTTAGTTGAATACGGCCTTTACTTAGAAAGATTTTTACCAGATTACGGGGCTCTGTGACTGTGAAAAATACTTTTAAATGTTTAGAAAGGTTTTTGCAGCCATACACGTGAAAAAAGGACTGAAAGTTTAAGATGGGAATATATAATGCTAATTATCATGAAAATCAATTGAGTTAGTTAAATACTTTAATAAACGAGACGCCATGAGGCCCTGGGGGAGCAAAAATGGGGGGAAAGGGGGAAGGTCGCCGCTCACAAAATGAACACAGTTGCCGTCTTGGACCCTGTTGGACCTCTGGGCCCTCCAGATGCGGCGCGAGGCTCAGAAAGCAGAGCGACACGTCGAGATGCGACGAGGCTTTAATGGAATCTAGAAAAAGCGGACGCGAGCCGGCGCACCACGAGAGCATGCGACAGCTCGGGAGAAGCAGAATGAAAGGATGCTGACTAGCGTCGTCTGCTCCAATGGGGATGAAGAGGAAGTCACAACAGGTCCCAATCACAACATTACTACACTTAAGTCAGCCAGTGGCACCAAAATGCACAGTTCACGCTGTAGACAAAGGCGTTCACACTGTAGACAGTACACGCAGAAGACAATTCACACTCTAGAAGTGACAGGGAAATTGAGCAGACCACTACACCAATTTGTCAGGATCGTTTTCAAGGCCGTACTGTGTGATTGCTTCTAGTGTGGTGGAATGGCTGCGGACACGGCTATGTTCTTGTTCAGTTGCAGTTGCGGGACTCAGAGTTAGAAGCTGATGGCTATTACGGCCTATTACAACACAAACTCAAATAAAGTGGTAAAGATTTGGTGTCCCGTCACAAATACAGTGCGATCCAAATAGCGCCATCGGCGCTGTTCAGATCCTGCTAGAGCTGTGCACGTAATAATTACGGCCGGGGTGTACGTTCACATGCAATTTATTGGCAAATACTTTTCCCGGATGCGAGAGGCGCCTGAGAGGACCAAGGATGACAACCGGAGTTAGTTCTTCTGTAATTTTCTTCTGCTGTCCTTTTTGAGGTGTGAAGCTAGAGTAGCCAGTCTGCTTGGTGAGAGAAGGAGAGAGAGAGAGTAACCGTGTTTATTGCGAATAGCAAGGGGGAGGAGTCCTCAGTCCAAGACCCCTTGAGCTTTCCCAGCCTCAATAGCCCCAACACCAGCAGGCGCTGGTCATCGAGGTCAGAGCTGGTGAAAGCTCTCTCCCAAAGCTCGTAAGAAGAAATGGAGGAAGTTTGCGAATGTAGGGTGGCATCGGCGCAGCCCCCTACCAGATGAAGGAGTTTACCTGGGTTTTCACAGGAGCCGCATAGCGGGGAATGTACGGTGGTTGCAATATATGACATTTAATGGGATGGGGAAGGGTGTTCGTCTGGAGGGTATGGAGCTATGTTCCTCTTCTTTTGCTAGGTGCTTGGGCGTTGCTGAGTAGGTGATACGTCCTAGCTTATAGTGCGGTGTGGTCTCGTGATACGTGATCAGACGGGGTTGGCCTCTCTTCCCCTCTTCCCGAAGCCCTGGAAGAATAAGTCTGGGGCCAACAGGTGGGGTGGTTTTGTTTCCGGGAACGGCAGACTGGGCGGGTGCCCGTATAATCGCAAGGGATCTGTCTGGTGTACACTGCAGATGAGTTGGTGGAATTGTCCTGTAAATTCGCCCGCACGAGAAGTTGCGGCACGCTTGCTGCGAATCTGGGATGATTACTTTGGCTTTAGTTTGCTGCCATGGTGAGAGCGATGGCCGCTTCTTCTGCCTGTGAGAGATCGTATCCGGGAAGGGTCAGGCTGCTGACGTGCTTATTCTGCTGGACAACCACGGCTGTAATTGCTCTTATTCCGGCATAGGAAGACGCCTTCCGTGCATGCAGTGGTAGGTTCTCTCCCGTGGTATGTGTGGATGGCCTTGGCTCTCGCTTCCCTGCGCCTAGTTGTTTTTGAGGAGAGGTGAAACGTACAGGTGTTCCTGATATTGCGGTCGCGATATCTCATTTGAGGTGTCTGACGCTACAGAGGGAATGTGAGCCCCAGACGAGGGAGAAGAATCCTCCCGGTGCTTGTGACTTCCACCCTCAAATTTTGGCTAACAAATGACCTTCTATTAGCTCGTCGGCAGTATTGTGCACGCTGAGCTTCAATAGCTTGTAGGTGGCCATGCTGACGGGATGTCCGAGGGCCTGTTTGTAGGCCTTCCGAATGATAAAATCCAGCCGCTTTAATTCTGACTTGGAGAGAAGAGCATAGGGTACGGCGTATGTAATTCTTGAGATTATGTATGCTGGAAGTAAAAAGGACACACCTACCAAAAAAACTAGTATAAAACCTTTAAAACAACAACAAACAAGACGTTTCGGCTTCGCTACGGAAGCCTTGTTCACAATGGGGTGAATGAAAGTTCATGGACGCTTATGTTCTCCTCAGCACGTGGCGTAAGCAGCGCGTTTACGACGAGGGGAGCCCCCCTTGCGCCCCAGTTAAGCGTGAAACGTTTACTCTGTATCTCCAGAGACTCAAATAAAGCTGCGATCAACGTTTCTTTCTTGGCCAATGACTCTTGAATTATTCGAATCAATCCCATGTCCCGTTGCACCCACGTTGTCGGCAAAAGCATTTGACGCTACTCGCTTCTTTTTTACATCATTCTGATGCTGCCCCAATCACTGTATAAAGTTGGCCGATTCACCAATGTATATGTAGTCGCAATCTCTTTAGGAAATTTTGTATACCAACCAGGAAACGATTCTCTGGGAAGCATGTCCTCACCGCCCACGAGTGCGTGCCTCAGTTTACACACAGGCACGTGTGGCAGCCCGACGTCATAACTTCGCAGCACGCGGGACAAGGTATCGCTTACACCAGGGACGTAGGGAATCGCAGCACGCTTTCTTGGTCGTGGATCAGCGATCGGACAGGATTGGACTGGCTGCGCCTTGGCTGCGCCATTCAAGAACGCCTTGGGATAGCCGCTTGCCGAGAGATCGTTTCGCACCCTCTCGAGGTGTGTAAAACGGTCTTCTGCTTTTGTACAAATGTAGTTCGGACGGTTGAACAGGCAAACAGCAACATACCTTGTGTGAGCATGAGGATGAATGGACCGAAAATTTAGATATTGACCACTGTGCGTGTTCTTTCGGTACACGTTAACCCAAAGTGCTTCATCGTCTCTTGAGAACGTTCATAAATGGGCGTCTATTGTCGACCTCCGTGGCTTCTATGAAATAAATGGCTCTTTCTTGACTGTTGAGATGCGTAGTGAACGAAGCCAAAGCACTGCGGCGAATCAAGCACAAACAGTCGTCCACATATAACAGAAAGCACTGGAGGAAGCGGAATCCATCGAATCAGTAACAGCACAAACCAGTAGACGCCCCGTAGAAGACATTGTCACAGAAGTACGTGTTTGCAAGGCAAAAGCAGAGGAACCTCTTGAGGCCATGAACACTAATCCGGCAAAGTCCGGTTGGTTTCTAGAAAAGTGTTGCATGCTTCCACAAACACGTCAGTCGGAATCAAGGTAAATAGCGACACAACATCGAAACATACTATCACCTCGTCGTCGTCTATAACCACGTCACGAGCTTTTTTAATAACATCAAGGGAGTTGGGGAGCCATTTCCGACTAGCGGAGACAGAATTTTGTGCAGGTATCTGTACAAAATGTAGAGCGGGAACCGGGTATAGTCAACAATTGGACGCAGGGGGACATTAGGCTTGTGAACCTTCGGTAAACCTTTGAGTACAGGTGCAGCGCCATTTTGACATAGAAGCCTATATTACAGAGACTTGCGCTGGGGAGGTACGAAGCGGAATACATCCACTAGGAGTCCCTCTCAGTCCCTCTGTCACTTTCATGAAAGGGTCGAGTGAGCCTGACTTATGTGTCCTGGCCACGAAGGAGAGCCAGCATCTTGCTTTTGTAGAGAGCCCTGTCCATTAGTACTGTCGTATTCCCCTTCCAGCAGGAAGAATCAGCAATTTCGCTGTTCGCCTTAAGTCACTTGGCAGCCTTGAGTTTTCTCTGCAGAAAAGGGGCGAGATTAACTTCCGCCGGTGCTAGCCCAGAATTATAGCAACTAGCAGGGGTGGCGCCCTTCGTCATGGCGGGACGATCAAATGGGTTAACAGTCACACTCCACTATACACACAACCCTTCTGACAGCAGAGGCGGGTGCAACATTGAAGTTCAGGCCCAGCTCCAGCACGTAGGCCTCGGCAACGTCTATTTCGTCCGAGGAAAGGTTCTACACCGTAGTTTTGCTTTGCGCACGGTGAGGCCTGGCTTTTTCTGAAAGCCTGCCAAGCTTGACACTATGTACGGACTCGGACCGACGAGCGTGCACATTGGCTTCAAAGTTGGCGTGCAGCTGGATGCTTCCAAACTGCTCCGGGCGGTAGTTCTCCAGGCGGCGTCGAACAAAAAACACTTCCTTTTCTACTTTATAATAGCATCACGATCGTCCAGTATTCTCCCCTGTAGCAACATTCTTTCTGCGTTTGCGACGACGCTATAACCAAACTTGGAAGGTACAGGCCTGTTCAGGTGCAATGAGCGCAGAATGGGTCCCTGTGCTTTGCAGGCTAGGTTGGAGTCCAGGTGTCCATGAATATGCAGCAACGCGGGCTGTGAGGAATACATAACGGCGAATTTCGGTGATTACGGGTTGGCCATACGCCCGGCGAAGGCCTATGAAGTAGAGGGTTGGACGGAAACCTGTCAGGTCGGGAGACATGTTGATGCAAACAGGAGACATGTTGATGCAAACAGGAGACACACCAAGAAGAAAGAAACTGCTAAAACCTTTAAAACAAAAACCAAAAGCCATTTAGGCTTCACTAACCTATTCACAAGCCTTATTCACAATGGGGTGGAAGAAAGTTTATGGACGCTTATGTTCTCTTCTGCACGTGACGTAAGCAGCGCTTGTACGACGGGAGGAGGGACCCTGCACTGTGCTTAGGCGTGTGACGTGTCCTCTGTATCTCCAGAGACTCGAGGTAAAGCCGCGATCTGAAGTTCCTTTCTTGGCCGATGATTCTTGAATTATCTCGATCAATCCCATATCCCCATGGTTGGCAAGGGCATTCGACGCTACTCGCTCCTTTTTTACATCATCCTGATGCTGCCACAATCTCAGTTTAAAGTTGCCAGATTCACCGATGTAGTGTAGTCGCAATCTGCGCAAAAAATGCACATACACAGAGATACATGCATGTATGTGCATGTGCGTCAGTGCGGGCGTGCGTTCCTTTGGGCGTGGTAGATCCTAGGCTAACGCGAACTGTTATGTATTGTTGCGTAAATAGAAGAAAACGTGGCAACGGCACGCAGACAGGCCTTAGAAACCGACAATAGATAAAGTATAATCGAAAAGGGACCATGTTGGGCTAGTTGGTGTTCAGATACAAAGGAAGGAACAGCGAATATTTTGATGAAGAACGAACAGAAACACACACCACAAGCGCGTGAATGTCAACTGATCACTTTATTACAAGTTGCGGAAAATAAATAGCACGCTTGAGGGAAAGAACAAGCAACGCGTTCGGAAGAGAGGCTAATAGTGCCTAATTTGTCAAACCATTACGGCATCATTTGAATTTATCGCCACATCCCATTTTTCCTAGCTTCGAAGAATGCGATTTACTGTAACGTGGTACCTATTGACGGCACGCTGACACATTTATCACCTGCTCTTGCAATCCTTGCAGATGTAAGGTCCCTCGTCGCTTGGTGTCTGCTCTTAAAGATTACCGTTGTTTTTTTTCAAACTCAGGTAATACGACCAGCACAGAGCATGCAGTCACGTATATGCTGCCCCACGGGGCCTTGTGATAGCCAACGGACATTATAGTCACGCTATTATAACCATTTATTTAGGCATCGGCCTGTCTAGCCTATGTATTCCTTACCACAGACCATAGGGATCCGGTACAAAACGTCGTTTTCACATTCAGTGAACTTTTTCTTATGCTTTGTAGTGCACTTTGGTTTTTCTCTGCGAACGGGGTTGCTTCTATTTATTAGCTGGGTTAACTTTATTTGTGCCGATTATACTACGCGGACGTCAACACACTGACCAATCTTCGTGAAATAGTGGGAGAGCTTATGGAAGTACGGGATTACCGCTATCTTTTTCTTGTATTGAGGTGTACCTGCGAGTTCGTCATGGCGGTTTATGCTGCGTCTTTTTATTTTACTAACCAGACCTTCAGCCACTGAAACAAACAGCGTACTAAGGTATCCAGGATTGCTGAGCTGGACAATTTGCGAATGGAAACTTTTCTGGGTCATGTGTAGACATGATTTCGTGAGATCGTTAGTGAGGCACGAGTCGCTATGCTTTTTTTTACAAGTTGTGAAGTAGCTGGAATAAATAGTAACGATGGCTTTTTTAGTGTGAGCTACACTATCCGAGGTGAGCAGTTTTGTGCGGCTCCTGGAGAGATGTGCTGGGGTGGCGGCCCGGTCCACTTGATGATCATGCGAGGGGTGGCCGGGGGTGGAACCGACGGCTTATACATCGCAGCAACACCGGCATGCGCCCATGGTCTCTAGTTTCTATGGTCTCTAGTAAGTACAACGAAAAGAGCACAGAGAATACGCAGACCCTACTCGCGCGCGCAAAAAGACATTTTCAGGATAAAACGTTCGTATTTGGGCAGAATTGAGACACTGAAAAAAAAAACAGAATAGAAGACGAAAAATAGAAACCACGTGCTCTGGTACACGAATGACAGGTTGTTTTGGTCTTCAAGCAGAAAAAATTGAGAAGTTGAAAAGAGGGTTACAGGACATGGCCAAAGAAAGGCAAGTGCAAAACAGTGGTAAGACCTTATTGCAAAAACAGGGTGAGCAGCAATTGACGGAAAGTATTGTCTGATACAGATGCAATGTTGTCTGGAAGACCATTCCACAAACGTATGGCGTGAGGGAGAGCAGACGATTTGAATGGAACAGTGGACTTATATAACCGCAACGAACTGAGGTGATAATGCAACCTACGTGAAGTAATGGAAGGAACATCAAGGTGACGTGGGGTAGGTCTATTGCTGTAGACGTATTAGTGAAAGAGGCAAAGACGGGAAATTGTCACGGCGAGTTCTCAGAGGTTGAAGTACAAGGCCGTACCTAATTTGAGTTATGCTGCTGCGATAGTCGTGATTGCTTGAAATTAAATACGCCCCCCCCATTCTCAATCACTTCTAGAATATTATTAGGTAGTTATGGGGAGGGGACCAGACACATGCCGCGAATTCAGGCTGTGAGCGGGCGAAGGTTTGATATGCTAGTTGACGGACGTGTGTGGGACAGCTATGTAAATTACGGCGTAGACATCGTAAAGATTAGGAAGCTTTAGCGCTTACGGTAGCTACGTGGTGGGACCAGGAGAGATTTGGTGTGAAATAGATTCCAAGGTACTTATACGAAGATTCCTGTGACAGTGGGTGGTTATTGATAGTGTAGCAATAGTAATAATTCTTTTGCTCGCGCGTAAAGGATAATATTTTACATTTTTCGTGTTCAGTGACATTAGCCATTCGTTTTACCAGTCTAATTTCATTAAGTCGTTTTTCAGTGTTAAGTGGTCGTTGGGGGAGCATTTAGGACGATATATTATGCAATCGTCACCGAACATTCGCATGCAGGATGAAGTGTTACTTGGCAGATCGTTTATACAGATTAATAAAAGTAGGGGGCCGAGAACGCACCCTTGTGGTACACCAGACTTTATGTGGGGAAGGTCGGATTGGGAATAGTATTTACAGTAAACTGCTGACAAAGTGAAATGAAGTTACGGTTACAGGGGCGTACTTCTAGTTTCATAGCTGAATAATTTCTATAGTTGATGACAGGGTAAGAATGCAGCTCCGCCCACAAGCGTTGTTTGGCCGCTAGGTGACTCTCCGCGGTTAGAAAAAATAGTTCGTTATATTGCAGCTGTTTATACCCATGATTACTAATATGATCGGCTAACAGTATAACCATCTGATTACGATGTCGTTTATATATGTTCATTCCGAAGAATGAATGTTTTCGCAGGAAAAAAAGAAAAGTCGTCCTCATTGAAACTGGCTCAGGAGAAAAAAAAATTACTCACTAAAACAAAGGTTATTCCTAATAGAAACTCTTCCCGGTGTATTTTATACTTAAATCAAAGCTATCTGTGATTGTTTTACTGTTAGAAAACAGAAATAAACATATAAACAACGCGCACACGATTTTTGGGTCTGAATAGGTTCGGATTTCGACCGCTGCACGTCGCTTAACCGTCGTCTGCTTGGAGAAAACATAATCAATGGTCGTCGTTATATTTTGTCGGCTCGTCGCAGTTCGACTATTTCTTTACTTCGCGTGTGCAATCATTGTCAAGAAATGTAGTCGGTACAATATCTTCCACAGCCATCATCACCGCTAAATCAAGCGTCGTAAACGCAGGGTGGAAGAAAGGGGCGGTTCGTCGCCGCAATGGCTGGATGCAGTGCACGGACTGTGTAAGCCCAGGGTGAAAAGGAAACCAGCGGCGAAAATTCATCGGTGTCTTTCAGAAATCGGCCGCGATATCAACGGGCCACGCATTGTTCTATGCGACTGTTTCGAACGTAGTGACGCACTGCAAACACCTATCGCGGCGACGCACGCAACCATGGATGTCGCGATGCCGCATAAGGTGTCCTGCCTTGCGAAATCAGCTGTAGGTGCGAAGAAACAAGAAACGTTATTTTATTCCACCTAAACGAGACGACAACACCGTATGGCGCGAGGAGAGAACTGCGGGATGTGAAACGTTACAAGACTAATCATTTCTACTTCACGAGACACGCGAGTGGCAAGACGCTCTACGTCAGTTGGTTAGATTGACAGTATACAGTGTCATGCTTTCAATCCAGGCGACCATTTCCGAGGTGTTTCCCGGCGATGTAATAAAAGAGCTGCCGGTGTTTCTTTAGTGTCATATCACCACCGCGCAGTTTACAGTGGAATGATAAGGCAGAGAACCCCAACTGACGGTAAAAATTTATAGAAAAACACCCTTAAGCACTAGCAGCCGCCTAAAAAAATTACTGTTGCGAGCTTTTATGAAAAAAAAAAACGAATAGTGACCTACAAATGCATCCGTCCGAAGTTCGTTTCCAAGTTGTGCTACATTCAACTTTCGTTGGCTTTACACTGATGTGCAGCAGCCTACCGTGAAGATATTTTAAATGCAGAGCATTTCAGTAACTCACCATGTCACCCGCGTTGACGTCCGTAGCGTAGTCCGCACCCCTCCCCCTACACTATATAAAAAAAATACTATCCGGCGCCTGGTTTCGATCCCTCGACCCTGCGGGCGGAACACAATGTACATGGTGCTCTACGCACTGCGCCACAAAGCCGACACAGAATGGGAGGCTATGAACGCGCCTTATATCCTTGACTCATTCAAACTACGTCAAGAAGCTGATGATACAACGCATTCATTACCACCAACTCCCCAAACACTAAACGTTAACGCAATACACCCACCCCCTATGCGACGCATTTACTCGAGTCCCCCTCGCGGGGAGATCGGCCCAATTTTTTATTGTTGATGAGGCTTTTTAAATAGCATACATAAAGAAAATATTCGGTTCAACATGTAGTTGCTTTGCAGCCATGTCATGTCAAGCTTTCTGGAAGCATTTTAATTTCTGATAATCTTCCCGAAGCCAATAATCTTCCCCTATGTACACCAAACAGTGACGTCAAACACTGACTGCCCCATACGAAACTTGAACGAACAGCTACAGAAGTGCACTCCATTCTTACTGCACCTATTTAGAGAACCACACTCAACAGGCCCAATAATATGAGTATGAACGTGAGATCTAAGTGAATTATTTAAAAATGTGCCGACATCTCCATGCAAGCATTTCCATTTTATCCACTTCTGCAACCAATCAGAGCACCAAACTGGAACAGGGAGAAAAAACATTTAATTCTCACTGCTCCTTGTTAAGGTGTCATGGGCTACTGCACAAGCATTTTATATTCTTACCACACTTTCCAGCCAGCAGCAGCAAAGTGGCACCCTGAAAGCCTGACATTGGATCCATTTTGATTTGCTGCACCAGTGTTTTCAATGCGTAATGCAGCTTTACAGCCAAAAGCAACAGTTTGTACGTGAAAAGCAGTGACTTCAGAGCGTGAAGGTGTGGCATGGATTCATTCTAACGTACTACATAAGCATCTTCAACTCTCACCACAACTTCATGGCCAGAAACTACAATGTGTGTGCGAGAGGAGCAGCGATTTCATAGCCTGAAAGTGTGGTATGAATTTATTCTAACGTACTATGTAAGTGTCTTCAACTCTCACCACAACTTCATGGCTAGAAGCTACAATGTGTGAATAAAAAGCAGCGAAATCTCAGCTTGAAGGCTGGCATAAACACATTCCAACGTATTTTATTAGAGCTTTCACTTCTTACCATAGCTTTCTAGTCGGAAGGAACAGTTCAACCTTGCAAAGGAGTTACATAGCATCTTGAAGAAGTGACGTAAAATCGTTGCGACCTACTAAGTAAGTTTTTCCAATTTTTACTGCGTCTGAACCAGCCTGGAAGCAACAGTGCGCACAGAAAGCAGCGACATGACACTCTGGAGGCCTGAAGTTGAACCATTTGATATGCCGCATCACTGCTTCTATTATTCTGCAGCTGTATAACCAGAATAAACAGTGAATGCTTGAAAAGTATGAACATAGCATTCTGAAGGGGTGACATCCCTCATTTCTACCTGATACACAAGTGTTAGCAATTATTACTTCAGCTCTTCAACCTGAACCACCTTCAGTCACTGTTTGAAGGCTCTTACCTTGTCAGTTGTTGAAACAATAAAAACATCTAAAATTGGGAAGCGGTGTTGAATCTAAATTAAAGTATGCTCCTTGATAAGACGCTCAAACATGTCCTCCACTCTGTATAATAACAGTCTATCATGACAGTGACACTGGAAATCTGAATGTCTGCCAATACACTGTAACCCCTTTGTTGAAACTTAAACTGCACAAGCACCAAAATGCAATCATTAAACTACAGCCATCACTATGAAACACAGCTGCAATAGACAAATTTTTTAGAACTCATAAAGCCCATCACACAAACTGCATGAAAATAAAGGGAAGATAAACATTGGTTCATTCCTACTAAACGCATTCAGCTATTTGAAAACAACTTTAACAGCTCATGACACTTATGAGAAATTGCACACTGCACACGAAATACGCAGCCTCAGTACATGCATAGTCAGTTTCTCTGATGCCACTTAGTGTAGCGATGGGAACATGCGCACCATAAGCTTAGCAGGCATAATAAAAAGCTGCACGCACGTGTAATTTTGGCAATGTATCAAAAACTACGTGGTCATGTTGCGGGGCCACACATTTCCGGCTTCCTTCAACGGCGTGGTTCAAAAATCCATCATATGCAGTTTCGATGTTTATTTAGCCCTCTTATACGTTCAAAAATGCTACTGATGATACGACCAACCAATGACAGTCAAAAAACGAAACGCAACCACATTAGATTACCTCAACAATACTCGAACTCCGTTCATACTTTTGTGATGCACGCATAATTGAGTAATGTGCACACACACATGATAAACGCCATAGGCACACCATTGCTCTCGCAGGAAAACAGGTTCAATACCTCGTTTCTTAACATAGGTACATAAAAGCTACCCAACCGTCAGTCTCGAGATAATTGTGCACGAACGTTTACTTCTTCGCGAGTCTCTGCAATAATGGTTAGTCATACCTGTTTACGCCAGGGGGAAAAAAAACGCCACACCGCTGCTCCGTTCGTACCCGGCAGGCTAAAGCAATGCGCGAATCGGAAAGGAAAGATACCTTACATTGTAAGATTTGGCAATCGTCTTAATAACGTGTTCGGCTGTACGAGCGGCCGTATCCTGGCCAAAAAACACGCCGCACACGTTGCACGATCCGCGTCGGGCCGGATGGACACCACGTAGGCCTGCGCTCAACATCGGGCGCAGCCTACGCTCACAGCAACAAACGAAAACGCTTGCAACTTGTCACCGCTACTGCCGTAGACGAAAGCAAATCGCATTATTTCTTCACAAAGGTTGCGTTACACCGACACAATTTCCACAATCGCACCAGCAACAGATGCAGCTTCGACGCTTTGCCGTTCTCAGATCGAGTTCGTTGACGACGTTCCGAGTGCGTAAAACAGCCCACCAGTGCCACCACGATTTACTCACGTACGTACAAACCACGACGCGGCAAGACACACACGGGACAGGTGACGATAAGCGGCTTCTTGATGCACTACAGCACATTCGTAACACAAATCGCCTACAGAGCTGTTGGTTCTCGGCAACCTCGTTGTCGCACGCAGCGAGCAGCGGTGGTGGAAGCGAGCGCGGCCATATTGGAAGTAGTTCTCCTTTCAAACGTACGTCGCAGGCGTCACACAAACGGCGAGACGACATTGGTTGCGGATGAACACAAAATTTTTTTGATCTTGAAAAGCCGCTGCAGAGTTAAGCTGTCACGAACTATAGTAGGCCTTGTCTTTATTAACAGTTATGACGAGGGGCCTGAAGTTGGTGGCATGGCCTTTTGGGACACTTCTACTCTCAGCAAATTAACGTGGTAGCTTAATCTTTCACGTTGTACTGATTTTATATGGGGAATATGACCGCGGTCCTCATTGTGCGTATCTCTGAGCATGTTATTCTGCGATGGAATTTTGCGTTCAACCGGCTGGCTGTGTCGGGTAAAATTTCCGTCAAGTGCCATCACACCTGACTTTTTTTTAGAGTTTCTAGTCTTCCAAAGCGTTTTGTTCAGATGGTATATATGGCACACTAATGAGGAAGCACTTGCTGTTAATAGACAAAGCCTGTCTCTAGGATCTTTGAAAATGTGGCGTTGTAGTTGAAGTTGCCTTTCACTGCTACAAAACAACTTTCTGCCTGTGCATTCCAAAATTACAATTACAATTACTTTTACTTTATATCGTGATAAAAACGTGAATCGACGAGTTATAATATTATTTCTTGAGTGCTTTCTGTATACTGGAAATTTTGTGTCTTAAAGCTGCTTGTCTCTATTTCACTTCCACCGGCTTTTTATTTTCTCACGGCTACACCATCTCAAACTTCTGCATTACGCTGAAAACATTTTGGCAGCCTCAGATTGTGGCGCCTACTGTGCAGAACATTTTGGCAACTGGTTGTGCAGTGTTACATTAAATTCATTTTGCCATTTTAGCCTAATAGGTTACTGTCAGCTTGCTCCGTCTTCTGATGGCATCCGTGCCTGGTGAGACAATAATGCTGACATCAAGGTAGTTGGCATAACATATGCATTTTTCTCAACAAAAGCATACTTCCTCAAGTTCGCTGACGTGATTGAGCAGGTTACAATATATCCTCGAACGCACGCTTCAGAAATACGTTTCACCTGCATTCCGTTCTTCTTCGCATCGAATTGAGCCGTTTCTACCGCACGGAGAATAGAAATATCGATGACGGGGCGCAGTGAGGTCCTGTGTTTCATTGTACTTAAGCGAATTTTGTATTTCTCTGTCTTGTTTTGGTATAGCAATGCCATCTTTCTGAGGTAGTTACATTATTGTAATTATTTTAGCGTGTCGTTTCCTAAGGGGAAGGGGGCGTTACTTCTTCATTACTTTAAATTTATTCAAAATATTTTTTAGCCCCACGAACGTGATTTTTGATTGCAGTTCCATAAGCATTGTTTGATTGTTTGCAAACGTTCTGTAGTCTTTCACTCAGCAAGAAAATGTCCCCGCATTTCCCCGAGGGGAAGAATGTGAAAGTGCGAATGCAGGAGTTGAATTTACGCGGTTCGGTAATGTTCGCGAAAGAGAGATCACACACACACACACAACTACAAAGAAAGAAAGATGGCATTTATTCACAGACACCTATTTGTGTTGTCGTTGTACTTGATTGCTAGAGCGGATCTCAGCTTTGAAATTCGTGTCAGTACTCCTTTAAGCGGGTGCATTAGCCCTCTCACGCCCGATTCCTGGCCAATCCCCCCCGTGGGTATGTGCCATGCACAGACACCTATTTGTGTTGTCGTTGTACTTGATTGCTAGAGCGGATCTCAGCTTTGAAATTTTGTGTCAGTACTCCTTTAAGTGGGTGCATCAGCCCTTCTCAAGCCCGATTCCTGGCCAATCGCCCTAAGTGGGTATGTGCTAAAGAAATTAGGAACTCTTCTTGGCCAATCGCCCTAAGTGGGTATGTGGTGCGGACGGACGGACGGCGGTAGACGCGTGATTCAGGGTTCGCTTAAGAAGTGCATTCGCACCTAATATGTCATGCGGAAACCTCAAATGGCTCATGTACTCCCCTTTTATCCTAAATCCTACGTTTTTACAGTCAGTCTTTTTACCCCCCCCCCCCGTATTGTAGGAATAGTTTTGGTGAGATGGTAATCTTTGAAAAACGCTAACATTATCTTTATGAATAAGAACGGAGGTCCCAATGACCTAAACAATTACAGACCCGTCAGCTTATTTTCAAATTGTAAACAGTTAGAGTGGATAAGACACAGGACTAATTAGTGCAGTCAGTTGTGACAAGTTGTTTACCAAAGTTTTAGTTAGCCGCATAGGTGACAGCCTGAATTCCCAACTACCCAGAGAGTGGGCAGGATTTAGGAGAGGGTACTCAAACATGATCACGTTCCTGTCGTCAATCAAGTGATAGAAAAATCCGCATAGTACACTAACCACTTTATATGGCATTTCTACTTTAAGAGAAAGCGTTTTGTAACGTACACACTGCAGCCGTGCTAAAAGCGCTCAAAGGCCCTGGAATAGTTGAATACCGCGTAAGACTTCTAACAGGCATATACAAGGAATGCACTCACACGATAACCCTCGACAAGCAAAGCTATAAATTTAATATCCCAAAGAAAGTAAGACTGGCAAATTATGCTTTGTGTATTATGACAGGTCCGTTATGTATGCAAAGACATCCAATTGTTATGTTCTGTGGTATGAAATTGATGTAACCTCCATGAAAACAATTTTCGAAGTTGGCTTTCCGACGGTGTTAATATTTTCTTTCCTACAGTGGCTGTTACTCGGATGTCAATTCCATCAGTGAGCCACAATTGAAAACAGCCATAGCTCATTACGTCGTGTGAACCAAAGAGTGGTTTTGTAATAGGCAAACGTTATTCTTGCGTTCGGTATGTTTGTTACGTGAAGCTGCGCTTTTGAGCGCCGGAGGCCTCAGAAAACTAGCACGTGATCAGAACGGAGGCTCTCGACGCACTTAAATTTTGGTGTTTTTCACTTTACTGATGGTACATTATATGCCGGCGTTAACGCAAGGTGCCATTACCACAGCTGTCAGTCGTTCAGTGTTAAGTTCATGAAGTGTTCGTGTCGACTCATTGCGTTGTTTCTATGCACAAACCGTGTAATAATTCCTCAAAACATGCTTCCGGATCATGTAGTTTTCGGACCCATTCAGTTTGCGAAATACGCATAACCTATTTTTGACAAAATAAGTTATGCATTTCGGCGGCATACCTTTTAATTTAAATGACAACCGAATTCACACTGCCCAAATGCAATCGAAGTGAAAAGCCACTCTTGGATGCTTGTTTGAATGTATGGGGGCCAAAGTTCTTATAGTGTTAAGCTCACATACTACCCAGACAAAATTTTCTACATTACATCTTGCAAAACACAAAAATAACAAGAACGACTGCCCGCGCACAAAATATCTTTTCGTACTTCTTTAAAACAAACACATTTGTTCTCTGCGTCATTGCGAGTGTTTTATCCCAATATTTACAGGACCCGGTCTAGAGGTTTCTTGGAATAAATAAAATGAAATGTGGCATTTTTTTATTTACGTCAGATCAAGTTTATGTAATGCATAAGGACGAATTTTGGTCTTATAGGACAGTGTTGATACTACGGTTGCAAGCAAAAAATCAACAGGAGTATCGCTAGAAATGCATAGGTTCATGTTATAGTTAGATGTTTTTTAAATACAGGAGCAGGTTCACCCTGTGTGAAGTTTTCGATGAATTTAGAGTCCCCTGCTTTACTGCGAAAGAATTATGTTACTCATGTGGCCAATAACCTGACGTAGTGAAGACCTGCTGGTTCCTAAATTTCACAGGACTTCTGCAGAAAAAAAAACCTATGCAAGTTGTAGAATCGAACATAGAGCCGCCAGGTGACAGTGAAGCGACGAGTACTGGCCCACAGATACACCCAGGTACAATTAAAAGATGCACGCAAGTCTTCCCACATGCTTCGAATTCTGGAGAATCCTGGTTTCCCCCTACAATTCTTTACGGCTACATAGTGCGTGCGTCATGATGGTTTCATGATGCTACTGTTCCACACATTTGTAACCTTTAAGAACAGAGTTCCTAATGGTTACAGAATGTGCACTTCATCGTCATAACATTTTCTCTCACCCGAACTTGCCACTGCAAATGAAGCGGCTGTTTGTGGCACGACTGTAGTGGTTCGTTAGGTGTTACTTAACGGGTGCGCCCTTGTGGCTAAAAAGCGCGTGCCTCCTGAAAATACACGAAAAAACGTAGGTCTAGCGCCGGCCTTCATTCCGAAAGAGTTTATAGTTTTTTCTCTTGATACGGTCATAATACACTGTATATTCACGGTGCTCTATTCGTTTTGCAAAGAAACTAGACCAGCCCGGAAGCTATCACAAACAACAGGACATGCTCCTCGGGCGAGTTGGTAATTATTATAAAACAGCTGCGGCGCGCTGCAGGGATTTTCACGTCAGATGCCGTAGTTATTGCGGAGAAATTGGGGCTTTGAAGCTTAGTCGAGCAATCACTTTAACTTTGGCGTGTGTATCTGAATATCGGGTCCTTTATTACGATAGAGGCCTCTAACTGCTTTCTGAGGTGAGGTATTCCGTGAGACGTTTTCCACTGTAACTTTGTTAAGTTCGAGTTAACAGATTGTGTTCCACTTTGTAAAATAATAAAACTCAACATACGTTGCATCTTACACCAGTAGGTGGTAGCAAATAATCCTGAACACTTTAGCGAAAGTTGGATAAACGTTCGCTGAAATTTCTGATTTTATATCTTCTATTTTTGAATGAAAGAGCAGACATCCTTAAAACTGCTTAGATACTTTTGTTTGTCATGTTGATTTGCGCAGTGTATATGAACAAACTGCGGTTAACTGAGAGTTGATAGTAAAATTTTTTGGCAAGCAGGAAATACATAGAAAAAATATTTCACCCCAGATTCATTGGGCACTGTGTATAAACGCTGCCTTGGGCCTCAATTGTATGTCATAAGTTATGATGAAATACCAGCGCTAGTACCGATTAGAAAAATTAACACTGCTTTGAGACCAGCAGAAAAGGGATGCGAATTACCATAGCCAGGCTTGCGTGGCGAACATGGCATACCTGACACGCCTTTGCAACAAAATAAATTTCTACTTTCGGGAAAAGTACGAAATCTAGAAAGTTATCTCCTTCGCTCTATGATATGTCCCAGAGAAATTTTGCATGGTCTGGCTAGCTACCATTACGAAATATAAATAAAGAAACGCCTCTCGACCACTTTATAAAACTTAATTATGAAAATTGTCGTCTTTTGTCGAGGCAGATTTTGTAAGCACTTCAGGTTACTTGAGAAAACGTCCGCCAGTTTTCAAAACTGTAGTTCCATCTGGAGACAACTACTTTCGGTTCTTA
The DNA here is from genome assembly GCA_013339765.2 of Haemaphysalis longicornis. Classification (NCBI taxonomy): domain Eukaryota; kingdom Metazoa; phylum Arthropoda; class Arachnida; order Ixodida; family Ixodidae; genus Haemaphysalis; species Haemaphysalis longicornis. The sequence continues at coordinate 14,967 of JABSTR010002527.1, read as the reverse complement.
CAAAGCACGGGTGCATCTGCAATACATTGATTAATTGAAAAGTGGGCTATTCGTATTCTATTGTGCACACCGAAGTTGACGTCTTCGTCGACTTGTGCTTTCGGTTTTTTCCTGAAAGAAACATGAGGTTAATGACACCAAAAAGTAGCCGCGAAATGCACATGGTAATGGACAATCCTCAGAACGTCTGCAGCTATTTTTGTGTTTACTTCATTGTCTTTCGGAGAATAATGCAACTCCCTGGCACTCCTGACGTGACGGACAATACGGTCGGTCTTTTGCGGCTCGTTTCGAAGCAGGCCGCTATATTCCTGCTCCACGTGTGCACTTCTACAGAATTTCTTAAAGAAGGAGAAAGTTGGGGAATTTTCCACTTAATCCGCAAGGATACTGAACGCGCTTGTTTTTGTCAATACCCTTGGGTTTTTTATGGCATTAAATGAAAACGCCAAAGTAAAAGCATTGTATTTTGTGGTTTTATTATTACATAATTGCATGATGGGGCTCGAGTAGATATACATTCGTGATTGAGATGATTCAGGTTACGGTTTTTTCTGTACTTTGTTTTTATGCAATTTATCCAGGTTGCCTTAATTTTGTAAGATCGAGCCTGATTTTGGGTCTGTCTGCTAATTGTTCCAAGGGCCTGAGGTACGCAAAACAAGCACGCATTCCCTAACACCTGCAGAGGTCAGTGACTTTAGCTAACCAAAACTTGATTTAGTGATTGTGCTGTAGCCTTCGACTCACAAACGCGTGCCGTAAAGATGTACGGATGCTCAAAGGATTAATATCAGCCTGTTGAGTATAGAGGTAGCGGTTAAACCAGAAGACAATTACGTTGCCAAAAGTAGACCCCTACGATTTGGTTATTCCATTTTAAGTTTTTCTTTGATATATATCTATTAATTTTCATGCGGTGAGCGATGGTTACCAGATGTGCCTAAAGATAGTCATAGTGGCCGACGTTTCAAGGCGGGTATGATCTGTTGTTTGTTTTTCATTTTGCCTACAGTAGCGGACGTTTGTCCTATTGAAATAAATAAATGTCCCAAGTTGGAGGGTTACCAAGTATTGGGCCAATAGAAGATTTTAAACTTGTCGCATTGGGGTATGCACCCAAGACTCCTTACTCTTAATTAATACTGTTAATATTAGTGTGATTCATTGTATAGCAGTATGATTTATTTATTTTACTGTGGTTAGATCTGAGCCGCAAATGCAAATGTCAGGACATCAGCCAATTCGTTTTCTTAGCGTCTTCAGGACGAGAAGAAATTGGGTGCAATGTGCACTTTCAGGCAGTGCAGGCACAATTGACACTGCTCTTTCGTACAAGCCAGACGGAACCAAATAAACACTGCTTCGGTGTTTGCCTGTGATAATGAGGACGGATGTAAACTGACCTATTTTTTTTTCTTTTTCCAATCAGAACCGCCAGAAGCCTCTTCAAAAATGCATCATACGTCACATCTTTGTTCCGATACGCGTAGTGCCTTTTGGTGCACTGCCGAGTACGTTTCTGCACCCAAAAGTGGCTAGCAAGTACATTGGTCGTCCCGAGATATTCAGAGTACCGTAAAACACTCAAAATACATCGTTGTGCCTACGACGGATCTTCCATCATGACGGCGCGAGATTGTTGATGCGATGCTGGTAAGTCACTACTAAAACCTTCTAGTTTACTCGTCACCTCGATTGGCTTGAATCTTTATTTTCTACCGGGAACGATTGTAGAAAACATGAGCCACTAGAGAGTTATAGTATAGCGTTTTGTGCCGTTGCGTACGTTAAAAGTTATATTTTTGCGGCAACCTACGTTGGCACCGAGCGGACAGTTTTAGTACAGCGTTTCGCCGGTTTTGCTTTGCGTCCCGATAACGCTAATGGCACCATCTGTTGAACCGAATGCGACGCGGAAATCATCTGGCCGAACGAGCACCTGGAATTTGTGCGACTGCCCAAACAACGAAACAAAACGCCTTCCCGTTAGTATCAACTGCAAAATGTGCACGACATGATAGAAATATTCTCCTACATAAGCACACTATATAGCGGAAGCATCGAAGCACCGAGGTTACTTTTTTTGGCGGTCGGACGCAACACACAGAACCAAATGACTTGGTTTCAGGTATACATTTTATTCGACTCGAATCCCGAAATCCGTTTCGAACACATGCTTAATAACCACAAAACTGCTTATACTACGATCCGGAAGCACAAAAATAAAATGCGATGTTTTGCCTCCAGCCTGTCGTAAACATATCGCACTAAATTCACTCGATTTGCGGGGTCGAACAGCAAGTCGCTTCTCTCTGGCGCAAGCCGAGAAGGCTTTTAACCGCACATACTGGGTTGCGTTATCGCTAGTGATTACTAATTCCGAACATAGCAAGCACAGTTCACGCTCAGGAGCACACCGTCGCCTTCCACCGCGAAGCGAACCCGTCAACGATAGAGGCCTCTAGCTGCTTTCTGGGGAGAGGTATTCCGTGAGACGTTTTCCACTGGAACATTGTTGAATTTTAATAATTGCCACCGCGACACACATTGCGTCAACTAGAAGTCAGCATACGTTACATATGACGCTAGTATGTGGAAGCAACACAGCAACCGACGCCGGCGTGCAGCAGTTTTTTCTTGCAGTCAGCGGCAAGGTAAATATAACTGGTAGCGAAGCTTCCATAGAAGCCCATACGTTCAGAAAATGGCGGCTCTTAGGCTGCTCATGGGGCTTAGCGCCATCTGTGTGAGGAGGGAACACTTCCGGCGGAACAAAAATAAACAGGATGTGACGCAAGATCCGTCAGAAAGTGACGTCATTTTGGTGGCATTAGCGGGAAAATTTGACTTCAAAATATAGCAGGCCTCTGATCGCTGAGGGCTATGTCACTGCCATCTGACGCAAGTTGGCGAGCCCTTGGCGTGTGTGCTTCAAGTCAACGCCAGCTTATACTCGTGACTAGAGAAACGTACTTTAGCATACTGTCGTATGAGCGTTTATAAAAACATCTTGCATCTTCTCTGAACCTTTATTCTGTAAAATATCAGTTGATTTTGATTGCAGTGGGTGGCAAACGTAACCCCCCCCCCCCCGACCATTTTTTTCCTGCCTTAGGATACAGAGCACAAAATGACACTTGACCACTCTCCCCGGCCCCCCTTTCATATAAAAAACGTGCCCACTCCTTACCCCGATACCAATTTCTACCAACGCCACTGCTGGGTTTAATTGCGTCGTACATACGCAGGTTGCGTGCGTGCCTTAAGTATAGATCAAGGTTAGATGATGCTTGCTCAGTTTGTGTACTTCTGTTCTAAGAGAAGAAATAACGCATAGTCATGCTATAATCAAGACATTTGAATTTTATTCCAGGATAAACATAAAACAAATTTACCACACTGCACAAAATCAGCACGTATACAATAAGTACAAAATGTTCGTGGCACTACATGCATTATATTTTCCTTACGCGCCGAAAAATTGACTTTACCCGTAACACATAGCATTATGGCAATGAAAGCGTCAACAGCAGAACTACTTCGAAACAAGAGAAAAGAACTAGGCACTGCATCTTGACGCAGAAAACCGGGCCGCAGGAATGCCGATTCACGAAAGTGCAGCGAACACACCGCAGCTGCACCGGTGTCTTATCAAGTAGACATGGGTTTCTACAGAAGTTCACTCAGCATTCACGCCTGCAATTTCCTGGTTGCATTATTAGGCAAGTGTCGCAACAGATAAGTAAAAAGAGGAAAAAGGATCAATTCAAACGAAAGCGACGGCAGTATGTAAAAGCACATAGCAGGAAGATCTGGCAGCAGCGCAGCACGGAGCAGCACAACACAGTACTGCGATGGAAATAATGATTGCGCATACAAGTGCGGGAAGCAACGATCACTACAAGCGTTGTAATGCAATAGAGGAGGCACTGATATAGACAATTAAAGCGACTCGTTTAAATTCGAGTGGTACTACGCTGCGAAGTCCTAGAGTAATTGACACCACTTGCTCCGAGCCAGCCTGAGGTGAAATCAAGAGATAACTGTGATATAACAAAGCTGTAGACCCATTTTTTTTCGAAGCACCACCACGTCTCCTTACACAACCACCGTGCACGTATTAACAATACTGTAGTTTCGCGTTACCTGTGGAAATGAGAGGAAAATGGTGCAGTAAAACGCCAGGCGTACGGGAGTTGCTGTTGCAACCTTTACAGCACATCGTTTCCGTAGGTACCGAGGAAAGCGCTCCGCTCCAACCGTTGGCAGCATCGTCCCGTAGTTCACCGTGCCCGCCGGGCACGGTACTAAACGTGTTCACCGACGACACAACGCACCTCGCAAGTCCACGCACAGCAAAAATTAAGAACACACCAAATTAACAAGGAAGAACGAATGCAAATGCGCACCACCAAAACACGCGAGGGGCGTTTCCCAGCAGACGAACTTTAGGAGCGCCTTTCCGAGCACTACAAGGACTGCATCACAGAGCAATGACATGTGCCATTCTTCAGAGGCCGCTACAAAAAAGGTTTTTGAGAATGAACAGCATTTTCATAAATTATTTGCACACTGGCCTAAATAAATGTGTTTAGAGAAATAAATATCGTTCGTAAAATATAAATGTTGTTTTGTTGTAGAACAAACTTGGTTTTTGTTGCTAGTGTTTGTTCCCTCCTCACCGTCGCGCTTCAATCGCCACTCCCATAAGCCCCCATGCTGATGTCGCTGGCAATAGGTTCTGAACCGCTTTTCGCCCGAAGCTTCGCTACCATTTATATTTCTTGCAGTCAGCGGTGCCACGTTAGTTTCGCTCACCGCGATAGCAACGTGCAAAGCTAGGGTGCTATTGAAGAAGACAGGAGCAAAAAAATTAGCAGTGGCTTAGCTCGGCTATGCCAGGATATACGTAGAGTGAGCTAAGGTTCAGCTGGTTATTCATGGCTTTCCTGGTTGTCTAGGATTAGCCTGATTATCATGCTTACTGCTGCTTCAATTACATACACACGGTACAGGCATTATATGACACATTTACACTTATCAAGTGGCTCCGGCGTAGCGTCACCAATAGCACCAGAGCTATGCTTGTTCCACAGTCGAAGGCAGGTGTTGCTGCGATGCACGAGCCATCGGTTCCACAGCCGGCCACACGTCGCATGAACATGAAGTAGACCGGTCTGCCACGTGCGGAACGGAGGTCGGCGAAGACGCTGGGCGCATGGGATGTGTCAGAGACGCCAGGCAGTGAGCAACGTTATGTGCGCCGTGTGACGTCGCTGCTCCTCGCGCACGCAGCATGGCTCTCAAGGAGTCACGTGAAATTGCTCATCCTCGGCCAGTGTAGCTCACAATACAAAAACTTGTTTTATATGGTGCAAATTACAGCTCACAGAGAAGCGAAAATGTTCAGGAGCTCCGGCCTACTTGCCGCCATGTCGTAAACACAGGGACATGCAAGGGACGTAGCGTTTGCATGCTACTTCGCTCAAATAGCGTACTTTCGTTTTACGGCCGCTTGACGCAAAACCTACTTCGCGTACTTCGCAGGTGCAGTGGGACAGACGCAAGCGAATAGCACACGGTAACACTTAGCGTAGAGCTGAAAACTCTATACTAAAACTGTACTGTCACAGCACAACGCATGGGAGATATCTCCGCGGTGATGTCGAGGCCAATCCAAGACCCTTCCAAAACAACCCGCTCGCAAGCCAATGCTAATGATGGAGATGAAGCGCCACGTCGGCCTACTAAATGTGATAAAGGTGATACGCAACAAAACAAGATCGTGAGCATCCTGAAGGAGCTGCAGTCCCAGTCAGCAACAATATCAACAAGCGATATGAAAATAAAAGAAACCACTGCAGAAAGAAACCATCGCAGCAGCTAGCTCAAGGTAAAATCTGCGCTGGAAACATTTGATAGCAGGCTTTCGCGGTAGAACAAAAAATATACAAATTTGAGGATACTTATGAAGACGTGAGGCCCGCTACTATAGTGTTCAATCACACACAAAACCAGAATAGTCTGTTGCAATCTCGTCTTGACCAACTTGAAGAGAGAGTAAGCCGCGATAACTTGGTGTATAATGGCATCACTGATGCTAAACAATAGTTGTAAGACACCGAAAGAACAATGTTAAGCGTCCTAGCACACCAAAAAATTTTACGCGTCCTAACACCCTAAATAATAGCGCGGTGACAGGCGAACACATTGCGTGCGTCCGTCGACCGGGAATATAACCACCATGGTGCCGCCCAATAATTGTGAAGTTTTCGAATTCTAAACGCGAGAAAAAGTTTATTGAGCAAAATATAAACCAAACGAGCATGATTTCACCCTGTCAAAAGACTTATCACTTGGCATGCGAGAAGCACATAAACTTCTGATTGAATTTGCCAAATACCAGCCTAAAAACCTTTCTTTATAAAAATATAAAAAAATAAAAATACCAGCATCTGCACTTCGTCGATAATGGCGAGGGAGCGGATTACGGGGACTCGAAATGACATCTAAGTTGCGCCACGAGTGATATCCGGTTTCCGCCCCGACATTTATTCGATTTGCGCCGTGAGTTGCACCTTGATTATTCGCTAAACGAAACTTCAACTCAGGGCTCAAATCGAATTTCGCTTCATTTTTCGATTGATGGTGGTGTGCGCAGGGATGAACGCGGATGGACATTGGGAGGTTTTAATGTACTCCGCACCGTTACAGGCAAAAGAGTAAGCCATTTAACATACGGGTACTAACTGACGGTCGTAGCCCAATGGGTAAGACGACTGACACTAACTCTGTCAGGTCTACTAAACACCGGCTCGAATCCTGTATGTGCCTGTGTCATTTTTTTGCGAATGTAAATGCTATGCGGACGGACGCGGACATTGTGCGGTCGTAAGGTACTCCGCACCTAAAATTCTTCTAAACGGCAACTGCGTCACTTGCGACCATGTTTTAGGCAATGTGATTGAGTCGGGCCATTTCCCTCGCGTGGAGTTGCTAACTACGCCCTAGGAACTGTAATGCACACAATACTTCCCCCTCTCAGCAGCTTCTAATCTGGCCCTCAATAGCCAGAACTTCGTTACAGCCTGCTGTGTCATCCGAGTAACAACTACTAAGCGGCAGTGGCAATCAGTCCTCCTTCACTAAAGCATCGGTTCTTTTCACTGATAGCAAAACGTAATCAAAAAGCTCACCGAAATTTCCGCGGGAATTAACACTTGCGCAGCTTATACTACCATTCTAACCACAACATGGTTCCATAGAAACATCCGCGATAGGGAATTTTTTTTACTCAGCCAAGCATATGTTGTTTTTCGTTGCAATACGAGAGGCGAAATAATGTGGTGGCATATTGGTTGCCGTAAAACCTCAGCTTGAATCATTCGATCTTAACATATTGCCACGAACCATGCTTTGGGTTTATTGTTTATGTTTTGGTTTTGCCGACCGGCTGCGCCTGGCTATGTTATCTCTGTTATCCGTGGGCCAAGTGAAGCTCATGTTCTATACTTTATGCCGCACGTGTTATCTCCTTTGATAGAGAGAGTGTCGCGAACGAGGAGAATGGGGGAGGGGCGGACAACGCCGCCGCCGCCGCCGACGAGACGACGAAGACGCCGGAACCTAGAATAATCTTCTATGATCTACAGTGTTCTGGATGCAATTCGACTGTTCGAGAAGCCCTCGCGCCGAGAGATAAATGACTGCAGATCAGACGCCGTGGCATTCGATTCGCCGACACCATTCTGCGCACGTCACGTTGTTGACTGCTGTTTCGCCGTCTGAGAATTCTTTGAATTGCTAGGGGAGCTCATTTTTGCTCCAATAAACTTGTTTTCCTTGAAGACAACTGCATCGTCTTTGGCTACGTGACAATATCTTCATCTTTGGAAATGAAATGTACATCGATCAAGTGTCTCTTTGTAGAATAATATTAGGAGCCTGCTATCACCCCTCCAATGCCCCAGCCACATTTTTTTGCGCTTCAGGAAGCTATCTATCACGTTAATGACCGGCTGCCCTTCATTTCCTATTTTTCTGTTGGGAGACTTTAAATACACAGGAAATAAATGGTTGCTATCAGTGCCTTTCGCAAGTCAGATTTTATAAAACCAACACTTCCTCGGGATGTGTTGGCACTTTATGATAACATAATGGTTTAAAAGCGTGCTAGAATAACAACTGCGTCTTCTAAAATACTCGATCTACAGCTCACCACTTGCTCTCCCCTATGTTGTAAAACACATATGCCAAAACTACGCAACCATGCCGTACTGAAATTTTCAATCGATTTACAGGTGAAGAATGTTACTGGTCCAGCCAAAAGTCTGCGTAAGTAGAGCAACGCCGATTTCACGAGAATAAACTAGGAACTGAACCAATATCTGAGTAAATTTTAAAGCGGCTTTGACAAGAGATATATGAAGTTTAATTGAAGCCTGTTTAAAAATCAAGTAGCACGCCTCACCAACCACTACTTCTATTCACTCACAGAGTGAGGTACTTCTGTTCACTCACAAACTGCAGAGTGTTGTTGACCGTAGTTTCTCCGCCAACTGCACCTTTTTTAGGTTTCGCATAAGCATTCGCTAAAGCTTCACACCGATAACTACTTATAAAATTAATTACCTTGGGTCTTTGTACTTAGCGCTAAAAGTCTTGTTGCTAAGGAGACGTGCTCTTCATTTTAGTGTGTGTTTTCGGATGTCCCCAAGGCACAGAACTAGTACCTCTGCTTTCGCTAATCTATAATTATGAATTGCCAAACTATAATTTTTCCCCAGTCAATTTATTCGAAGACCATTGCACCATTTACTGTGAAAGAACAACCATTAGAGATGCGTATCGCTACAAGATGACATAAACGCAATTTCTTCAAGGTGACGTATGTGGCAGATGACATTGAAAGTTGACCAGTGAAAACTTATGCGAACCTGCCGTGGTGCTACTAACACGTTTTCTTCTCACTTGAACGTAAACCCTCTGCAATATGTGTCATCTTACAAATATGTAAGCCTTCATATTATACCCATGCCTATCATGCAATGCATATCGAGTTCATCATCAGCAAAGCTAACCTCATGCTTGGTTATTTAAAACGTAACTTTCCTTCCGCCCCGTTTTCAATCAAACTTCATTTTGACAAAAGCATCATCAGGTCGCAACTTGAATGTGCCTCTACTATACGGGATTCTTCCGTGGGGACGCTTGTCATTTTCTGGAAGTGGTTCAGAATAACTAGGAACGTTTTATATACTCAAACTACCACCGAGCATCGAGCGTAGCCATAATGAAAAATGATTTGGGCTTTCCGCCAATACGTTCACGTCGCAAAATCGCACGTCGTTGTCTATTTCATAAAGTTTTTTTTTCATTAGCTTTTACGAGATTGTTTATTAACTTCACCCTCATATGGGTCACCGCGTCAGCAAAACGCCCAAAGTCGGCGTCATCAGTTGTACCACAAAACTTGTATTCATTCTTTCATCCCGCTTACATCCAATGACTGGAACAACCTTCCAGGAGATATTGCAGAAATCAAGCAAATCAATTTGTTCCGTTATGTATTGTGTACTGTTACTTGAATAATTTTAGTTTTGTGCAAACAATTTCTTACTCTTGATGTGTATTTTAACTTGTCTATGACTTCCGAAATGCATACGGCGCACAAATTTGTGTCTGTAGAGATGTGTTTTTTATACAGTGTGTGAGCCGGCGTGGCTTTTGTTTTGGAAACAGCTGTTTGTTTTAATACTGTTTTTCCCTAAATACACTTTCCTCTGTAATGTATTACGCTTAAGTTAACAATAAACAAATAACTAAATAAAAATGACTCTACATGGGTTCGTATCTCACATATTTTTCGGCAACTCAAAACTGACTTTTATTAGCTGTGTTATGAAGCGTTCACACTAATTCAGTGTAAGGTTATCAGAGTCAATTCTCGCATGTTTAGAACGGCTCGGAACGGCAGCAGTTATTCAGCTTAAGATTTTCTGCAGTAAGCGCGCTTCTAGGTTAAAACAAAGGCAGCCGTAGCCCCAGGTCGTCTCCTAGACATGAAACAGGCCGTTATACCCGATGGAACTTACACTACAGAGGCGGCGAAGCAGCAGACAACAAAGGGTTATGCAAACAGGCGCGATCAAGGCTATTATGGTGTTACGTAATTCTGAAACGTTCACAATACTTGTCATTTTGCACAGTAAACCAAGTTTTAAGGTCTCAATATGAATTACTAGTTCAGTTCTGAAGTGAATGCCATATAAATGCTCGAAGCGAAATATCAGTGAGGCTGCGGAAAGGGGCTGTAGTACCATCAATTTAGCAGTGAATTGGGAAAACCGATAAAGATTCTGAGACTTTTTTGGCGATTAATTAGGATAAAATGAAAACCAAAAGTTCAATACATTTCTCAGAAGAATCTGAATACTGCAACAACTTCATGCGATAACTTCATTCTCCTTTGCCTGCACTTACGGTATTCCATTTATGTTTTTAAATTCAGAACCAATATGATCTCCCTAATAGTGAAAATTTGCGTTAGGGTATTCACGCCTGGCCAAAAACACACCTGGTTGGTTTATATTAAGAAAGTACATGTGCTGATTCAGATGATGGCTAAATCTAAAAAAATATAGAATTCTATAAGATTCGTCGTTTGGAGCAATGGAAAGCTACTTCATGTAGAAATGCACGCGGTCTACAAATGCGAAAAACACTTTAACTCTAATAAAGAACAGTTTTGATGCTAGACACATCAAGTTTCAGAACATCACATTTATGGCATGCGCAAGGTCTTCAAAATGTAGTACACACGATTTCCCGCCTATTTTTTTAATTTTCTTATTGGCTTATTTTTCACCTTGTGCTATAGTGGTGTTAGTTTGTTCACTGTGCACTGATATGTGCCAGTATGGTGATTTGTGTTGTGTTATACAGGTGTTCGCGTGCTATCAGCCACAGATATGTAGTTAAAAAAATTGGTACTTATTCTTGTTTGCAGCGTGCTTTGCACTATGTATGAGGTCATGTTTAGTGTTCTCCTTCATTGCAGAAAGTTTTATTACTGTGTTGAATTTATGTATCACGCCAATGAACGGGGCCTGAGGCCATGCCAAGGAGTCTTCTTGCAGATTTTTGCGCAGTTTTTCTGCATCATGCCTGTGATGCGAAATAAAGTTCTGTTCTATTCTATTTGATTTTCTTTAGGAAGTTTTAATACCAGAAGACTGGGGTGCGTGCAAGTGGGAATATTGAAGTATAAAGTTTCCGAACTACGCCACCTTGCTCAAGCGTCTGGTCAAGAGGGGCAGGAATGGCTCCGAAACAGGATTAGGAAGATTGCTAGTAGTAACAAATATAAGGGTGAAGCCATCAAATCAGGGTGAAGCACAAACTGAAGCCTAGAACCTTCGTGTGAAATATAAGAATTACTGTGCGCTGAAGAGAATTCATGTAGTTCCTACTAACACACCCCATGTTTCTTCGGGAAAATAGTAAAAGAAAGAATTCAGAGGCACCTAAAATTTTTACGAGTTGGGAATACAAAATCATCAGAGCCGAATTGAACGCAGCTGAGAGTTACTTCTATTTTTGTGGTGGGTGTAATATTTTCATGTTTTGCTGTTGGGTGCGTTTTCCAGTTTTGTGGCGATTGGTGGGGCTGCTTTTCAGGGGTGCTATCTTGGCATGCTGGCTGTGTAGAGCAATCACCGGGAAGGTGTAGCTGGGACAAAATCAACTACCTCTCAGTCAAAATGACGATGGGGGAACGCGAAGATTTCCAAAATCTATGTTCACACCGAACGAACCATCCCAGAAGTGAGCACCTGTTTCTTATACGGACGATCTACTGCCCTCTGATTGTGCTCGCTAGTGCACTACTGACGCGACAGTTCCATGCCCTTCCCTGGAATTAAACCAGCCACGTCGTTAGACAGAGGGGTATATTTCCAGTCTAATTTTGCATGTCCTTGCACCTCTCTCGAGCTGAAAACTGCTTCCAACATGCCGGAATGGCGTAATCGGATAGGGATCGGCTTTATAACGCCAGGGACTTAGGTTCGATTGGGTTTTATGGAAGTGTATTATTTTACTTCCCTTCACCTACAATCATCATCATCGTCAGAGAAAGTTGACTTTTGTTCAGTGCGTTTGGGCGGACTACAGCCCACACCACGATGAGGCTGAAATTTTCGCTTTATTAAGTTGCATTGGTTTGGCACTGTGACTACCGATTTTCGTGCCTGCCGCCATCCTTGTTTTATTAGGTTTATCCTCTCGTTTTCTTATCGCCGGTGTACTTGCATAGACTGCCCTGTTTCACTACTGCAGCGCTTGCAATCACTGAAGATGTTGATGGTTAAGGCTCGATAGCGCTACGGCACAAACTGACTCACTGAGTGGCCTGGTTCCTTGAAGGCTGTTGGCCGGTAGAATGTGATGCATTTGCGATGGAACGCGAGCTGTAGAGGAGGATGCAGAATGGCGGCTTTTGTGCGCATTGAGCCATTCAATTGCTTTCGCATGAACGATACGCAGTTTCCCCGCTAAGGGGCCAAGGCGTCGATCTCAATAAAAGCATAGTAAGAGGAGTTTATCTTGAAGGGGCATGGACGGGAGATAAAGTGATAAGACAGAAGCTGCAGAGGTGCGATATCCTATTGCATAAAACGTGTTTTAGTTCACTGAACCTAGGCGAAATGCTGATTTGTTATGACGACAGCAAGAACATTTACCGCCCGGCGCCTTGTTTTCATAACTACATGCGTTACTATATGTGATCTTTGAAGACTGTTTCGATGTCTTCACTGCTTTTTGAAATCCTTTCGGCGGTGTTTTTTTCTGTTTACGATGACAGCCATCTGACGATATTGTTTGTGCGTTGTACGTCATCTCGGCCTTTTTTATGTTCGTGTTGATTATTTAAAAAAAGAACGAAATGAGTCATCGAGCTCCTTTTCTTGATATGGGTTTGCCACTTTTGACTAGTGAACAGTTTTAATCCCTGTACACGCCAAAATAGATTGAAGTTCTTCCGACAAAACTATATCAGCAGCAATGCAATTTGCTACGAATAAAAAGGTGTTCTCAATGCTGTTTTTGAAGCATATTTATTCTCACGCCTTAGATTTACCAAAATCATGTGGGAATAGGTATGATTTTACGTGTTCATGTAAAATTGTGTGGCGCTGATGAATATCACCCCGATACTGTAAGAGGACTCCATATCCTCGTGGGCAGTGTTTGTGAAGATTTTTTGTGAATAATTTTTAAATCGCTGCTCACAATGCATATTTGCGCAATAAAGAAAGCATACATTTGTGTCAATAGCCATGTGATGTGGGTAGATAGTTTTCTGGGGACCCATTATATGGGCGGTATACTACCAATATTGGCTGAAAACGTCCATCGGTACATCTGCGCAAACCAGCCTATTATGCTACAACACAGCCTATAGCTGTGTTGGTGCATAATAGGGTGTAGGTAGGAGGTATAACAAAACGTAGGAGGCAGGCCTAGCGGATCCTTCAGTGCCATCCGTAAAGAGCGTGCGGAGGCGCGTAGTTCGAGGCACAGCTGCAAGGTCAGACTACCGCATAAAAGAATCAGTAAAGAAAGCAACAGCGGACGGTTTTGGGGACACGAACATCAGCTGGAGCCACTTAGAGCGATACAGGTGGCATTGAGGAGCGGTTGTGGACGTAAACAGCGACCCCCGCAGCGGTACAACAAACATACTTCACGCGTCAGCGTATACCGCGGAAATGTTTGTTTAGTGAGTGAGCGATACCGTCGTCGCTTTGATAGAAATGTCATACCATTGGTTACTGGGAAAACTGCGCAGTGCTTTCATATGTTTAGCGTTGCTCCGATGGCTGTGGGTGAAGGTACTTTATTAAGATGAAGGCAGTGTACGTGCAATTTAACGCGAAAGTGAACGCTAAAAGTGGCCATGGTCGTCGGCGTGACCTCAACAGCCGGAACTGTGCAATGGATAAACGGAACGAGGCGCAGGCGCAGGCGTGTTTACCGAATTTTTTCTCTGCCGATACACGTGTGAGCTACACGACGAAACTGGCGAAAAAGAATTGTCTCAGGAGTCGTCCGTGTTTTTATCACCGTCGAGGTTTCAAGAGTTACGCCGAAATGCGTAGGAACACGTCCAAAAGATATACATCAGTGTACATGTGCATATTTTTCACGGTTGCCCACTGTTCTTCCAGGCAAGTTGCGTAAAGATTGAAAGCAATCGTGATTTAAACCGTATTTTTTCTTGCGGTCAGCAAAATTTTATTCCGTGTAAATATCACTGGTGGCCGTTCCTTCAAGCACCGTTTGTTCCTAAGACAGAAGAGTATTAGAGTCTGCGACAACGAAACTTTAATGATGTCATAATTCCGAATACATCCCTCGTGACATACATCCATCGCTACAAGCACAAGGGCGGATCTATGAAGATGCTGGCGAAATAGAGGAAGATGATAATGATGGTAACAATTTACTCAACTTTCAGAAGTATTCAAGCCCTAATAAATGATATTCTATATATAAATATATATATAGATAATATATATAGATATATATATATATATATATGCGGCTATATATATAGGATAGGATATATATATAATTATAATATAATAATATATATATATATATATATATTATATATACAGAGAGAAATGCCGGCAGTCTACAGTTACCCGCCGGCAGTCCCGCAGTGACTCGCTTATGACAGGCTGTAGACGTTCGCGCGTCACGCCCCGGGGTTGAAAAGAAGGTCCCTTTCTCCCCGTGTAGTCTGAGTGGTGCTGGCTACCACCCTCAAGCGTCAGATACAGTTGTAGTAAATATAAATGCCCAAGAAAGTGAAGGAGAACACAGTCGCCCAGATAGCCGAATTGGTAAGGCATTCGAGATCTAATCGAAAGGCGTGGTTCGGTCCCCACTCTGGGC